>JAJPWW010000326.1:0-229241 GCA_028673005.1 Tanypteryx hageni | reverse complement strand
TTTGTGCTGTAAGAGAGGCGAATTGACTGGACATACATACATACAAAAGGTCTTCTTGCGCCGTCCTGAGTCAGCCGTGTAGGTCTCGGCATAGTGGTCTGAGTTGCGTTAGGATTTTGTTAGCGAGTAACTTCTGTTTTTCCTTCCCGTCATTTTTCTCTTTCCATTCCTTTTCCTTTTATCGGCTCCTCCCTTCCCGTATTTCCCAAGGATGATCTCCGACTTATCACTTGTGTGAGTAAAAGTCACTGAGGAAATTACGAAGAAGGGATTCCCTTGTTCCTTCTCCTTCCTTATCTTTTCCCTCCCATTCGTCCGGGTACAGGCGGATAGTCTCCCTTTTTTATTCCTGTACTGGCGCCCACATACCACAGTGACCTGACTTTCCTTCGGTTCCCGTGCTATTGTTTTCCCTCCCCACACCCAGAGCTAGCCGGGGAGAGGGGATTCAAGCGCCGTTACAGCTCTTAACGTGAAATAAAGTGGAAATAAATCCTCTTCGATTTCAAATGAATCGTTCCCCATTTCTTTTTCTCTCGGCAAAAAATGAACAAAAAAGTTCCTCGATTTTATTTGCCTTCATGATTTCAATACGATAACTTCGTCAAAACCACTGTTTGCATTGGTTATCGGAGGGTTAGTCCTTTATGGAGCCGGGGAAGGGAAATCGAGTGACTGCGCGTCTCCAACCAAACCGAAAAACCAAAATTTCTCCAACCCCAACTTTAATCCGCCTCGCCGTCTCCCTTATGTATTTTCCCCTTTTTAAATTCACTCGCCATTCAACCGACCGCGCGTTCCATTATCCCCCTCCATTCCAACCCTTCCCATTCCAGTTCTCCCCTCCACACGTTGCCCTCTTCTCCGCAGTATCCTCTCCCACCGCACTCTCCGCCTTTCACTGCCCCCGATTCCCCTTTCCACTGTATCCTTCTTCCGCCTAAATCCCCCATCCTACCAAATCTCCACTTTCGCCTCCCAACTTTCCCCTCCCACCAAACTCTCCCTTTCCATCTAACCTCATCTCCCCTTTCCCTTATATACCCAACCTCACCATTCCGCCTCCTACTTTTTACCTATTTTTCTCCACTCCGCCTATTCTCCTTTCTATCCATTCTATTCATTTCGACCAAACACATATTTGCCACCCAACCTTCTCTCCTCTCATTCCACCCAACTTCCCTCTCTCCACATAACTTCCCCAACTCAACCCAAAACTCCTCTCTCTATCCTGCTCTCCCCTTATCACTTTCCACCTAACTTTCCCCTTCCCGTACACATTTCTCTTCAATCCCTACCTTCCCCTTCCTATTCCAACACCTCCTTTCCCCCAGCCTCCTCCTTCCCACCCAAATATCATTCTTTCCAGCGAACCTCCTCCTTTCCCCGCAATTTTTCCCCTCCCGACCAGCCTTTACCCCTTTTCACCCAATTCCTCTTTTCTCCCAAACCTCATTCCATTTTTCCGCCACTCTATCCCAATGGACCTTCGGATCGAAAGAGCCGTAGACACACCAGGTGAGTGGATGGGTGCAGCCACCCCTTTCCGAGATTCGTACCGAAGCAGGCAGGCATTGCCCACTGCTACACACTCATGCCAAAGGCGGTGTGTGTGTATGTGCGCGACCGGCCTAAAATGGAGCGGTCATTCGAATTGTGCGCACCTCACAATCTCCTCGTCTTTATCCTCTCATTCTATCGCTTTCTCTCTCCCTTACCCTCCCTTCCTCTCTCTCCTCTCCACCTCTTTCTATCTCTACCCCCTATCACTCATTCTCTAACCTCCTATCTCCCTTTCTCTACCTTACTCCCTCTCTCTACCTCATTCCTTCTCTCTCTGTACCTCTTTCTACCTCTCTCTTCATAGCTCTTCCATTTCTCTTCCCTCTTTTTCCATCTCTCTCCTCTCCCTCTCACTCCCTCCCTCAATCTCTCTGCATCTT
Organism: Tanypteryx hageni; assembly: GCA_028673005.1. Taxonomy (NCBI): domain Eukaryota; kingdom Metazoa; phylum Arthropoda; class Insecta; order Odonata; family Petaluridae; genus Tanypteryx; species Tanypteryx hageni. The sequence continues at coordinate 227,298 of JAJPWW010000326.1, read as the reverse complement.
TACCTATCTCCTCTCTACCTCTCTATCTCCCTCTCTCTACCTCTTTCTCCCTCTCTCTTCATAGCTCTTCCATTTCTCTTCCCTCTTTTTCCATCTCTCTCCTCTCCCTCTCACTCCCTCCCTCAATCTCTCTGCATCTTTACCTATCTCCTCTCTACCTCTCTATCTCCCTCTCTCTACCTCTTTCTCCCTCTCTCTTCATTGCTCTTCTATTTCTTTTCCATCTTTTTATCTCTCTCTTCTCTCCCGATCACTCCCCCTTTAATCTCTCTGCATCTTTACCTATTTCCTCTCTACCTCTCTATCTCCCTCTCTCTACCTCTTTCTCCCTCTCTCTACCTCTTTCTCCCTCTCTCTTCATAGCTCTTCCATTTCTCTTCCCTCTTTTTCCATCTTTCTCCTCTCCCTCTCACTTCCTCCATCAATCTCTCTGCATCTTTACCAATCTCCTCTCTACTTCTCTATCTCCCTCTCTCTACCTCTTTCTACCTCTCTCTTCATTGCTCTTCCATTTCTTTTCCATCTTTTTAAATCTCTCTTCTCTCCCGATCACTCCCCCTTCAATCTCTCTCCATCTTTACCTATCTCCTCTCTACCTCTCTCTATACCTTTCCCTCTATCAGTCTCTCTCTCTCCGTCTTTATCTCTCTCCCTCCTTCCTCTCACTCTATTTCTCCCTCTTTCTCTACCTGTCTATCCTTCTCAATCTATCTTTCCTTCTCTACCTCTATCACACCCACATATCTCTCTACCTCTCTCTTCCTCTCTCCTCGCCTCTCTACCTCTGTCCCTCCTGCCTATCTCCTTACCTCTCCTTCTCTACCACTTTTCCCTCTTTATATACCTCCCCTCTCAACCTCTCTATCTCTTTACCTCTCCACCTCTCTACCTCTCTCTCCCTATCTACCTCTCTCCCTCTCTCTAACTCTCTATTACCCTCTCCCTCTCTCTCTTTCTCTCTCCCTCTCTACCCCTCCCCCCCACTATATCTTCCCCTTCTTCACCTCTCTCCCACCCTTTACCCCCCTCCCTTATACTTCCCAACCTCAATCTCCCTCACTTCCTCTATCTACCTCTCTCTACTCTTCCTCACTCTCTTACATTTTCTCTCACTCTCTGTCTCTCTCTCTCTCTCTCTTTCTCTCCTCGGAACGATTAAAACGGGACAAGCGCACTAAAAAAATCTCCATCGACAGAGAGAGGGTGTAATGTGGATGCTGAAGAGTGGAGAGAGTGGTTGGGGGAGAGAGACGCAAGAGGAATTGAATGCCGGTCGCCATTTAATACGCACTTGCTCCCGTATGGGTTCGAGGCTTTGGTAATTGTGGGAAGTCGTCATTGGAACCGGGGTAGCCGCAAATGGAATACGAGCCATAATTCCACGGCCCCTGACCCAAAGCAAATTAAAGTGCCAGCGGTCGTGTCTGACTGTAGTAGCCGCCGTCTAGTTTTTTTCTCTCTTTTTTTGAACTGGTTTCGGTGATAGACAATTCTATTCGAGCGGAATCAGTAAAAGCAATAAACGCTTTTCGTTGCTCCGTCATGGAGGAGAGAAGTAGTGCAAATTAAGCTAGTTTTTTTATTCGAGATCCTTAACTTAATTGTCCGACTTGATATATAATGGCGGAAATGTTCGAACGGGGAGGGTTTTGAAAAAAAAGGTCACCTCGCTCACATTTGAATACTCGACATCAACTTGGAGACATATTCAGGCTAACAAGTATGCGTGGATGTCTATGTTTGCGGTGGTTCGTGACTTGATTGCTCGTGAAAAAAAATCTCAGGGTGAGTTCAATTGCGTCCGGTGTTCGATTTTAAGTTTTTCTTTAATAAAATTCTGGTAAAATTTTGAAATGGCCATAGGAACTTCTATCATGTAGTTGAACTTGTGAAAACATTTGTGGAGAACACTTACATAGCAAGTAAAAATTAATTCAATATTGAAAATGAAAATAGTAATGACGATATTTGTAAATTCTAAGTCTAACTACGATCAAGTAAATAATTTTTGGACCAGATGTATTTAAAAAATAGGTAAAGTTCTAAGGGCATTTCTGTTCATTTTTCTCATAGAATAAAAACGCTAAATTAATATGATGATATACCATGCACATAAACTGAAAGAAGGTAATTCATTGAAGCTCAGACTGTGGACCTTGTCTTTCATTTGTTTTTATAAAAGAAAAAAAAACATTTTATTACGAAGCCTATTAAAAATAAGGATAAAAAGCATGGACTGAATATATATTTATTTACTACGGAGGGTAATGAAATATGTAAATTCGGCATGTTAATAGGATAATAGAGAGAGCTGCGCTCGTCAGTAGCGCATATTTTGCATTCTTTAACCTCTCAATTATGGGCGAGGATAACTTATTCATAAAAGTATCGGAAAAATATTTCGCAAAATAATAATGACTCGTTGAATTAAATAATCATAAACCAAGAATGGCGGCACAATTCATGAAATATATTCCCTCACATAAAGCCGATAATAGGTCAATAATTATAATTAAAATTTCTTTTTCGATAATTTTCATGACTTTCGTAATTTAATGTTGCGGATTCGTAAAATAAAATTTAAAATAAAAAATAACGTAAGATTTAAAAATAACAGTACAAATTCCAAACAACAAAGAGTTTAATGACATTGCGTTAACTACATTATGATTTCATCCCTTAATTTTATGAATTTCGTTTAATTCAATGCTCATAATATTACTGATAATTATGAACAGCATTTTATCGCAGTATATAATCATGATTTGTTGTTTTATAACTTATTTACAGAGTTTGTTTAGGTTAATTAAACATAAACGTATTATAGGTTTTTTCCTCTTGGTAACTTTCCTGGTTAAGCTACTGAATAATTGGTCAGACTTGCTGCGGTCAATGTTCTACTTATACCGAAGCCCATGCTACAAGGGGAAAAATGCCACACACGCGGATACACGCTGAACCGAGGAGAATATCCTAGCCCCGGGGTTAGATTAACTCAACAAAATCCCTTTAACTTTAATCGGATAAACGGCACTATCAAATTTTCTCCGTAGTCCCCGATTACGCTCGGATAAAAAACTTTATAAAACTTACAAGCCGCCGACGTTGCGCTTTATACGACTAGACTTATTTACCTCAACACCTCCTAATCCTTTTTATCTAGATTGATAAATCTCGTCGATATCCCTAGTTTTTTTTAAATAAAACATATCGAATCCCTCCGTATCCATTTACACACGGATTACAGACAGACATTCGTCTTTCCTTAAGCCTTGATAGGGTCGCGTTTCTTGCAGTCTTAAACGGGGTTCCCGGAACAAGGGCGGAGAGGGTGAATGAGCGAGCTGGTGTGCTGTTGGGTTTTCCGGTGGGTGGGTAACGTTTGTACGCGGATTCGTAGGTGAGGGGAGGGTCTCTAAGTAGTTGGCGGAGGGTGGATGGGACGCGAGAGGAAGGGGGAAGGGCTTCTGAGGGACCAGGATCTGATAGGACGTGGTTAGGGCAAGCCGGCAGAGGATGAGAAATTACTCCTCTTAAATTAATCACCCTAATGGGGTGGTGAGGAGAACAGCTTGCTTTGGAGACTGGAAGCCATAGCATCTAGAGTGTTCTGTGTGCCGATGAGACCGCGTCGTTTCACTACCGAACTCAAGATCAAAGGAGAAACTCACCTCCCGTGTGTCTTTGGAAGTCTGATTGTTGGCTAAACCATTCCCTTGGGACCTACATCCATCACCTTTGGGTTCTTAGGTGCCTAGCGGTCGCGAGTTACGCCACCTCCACCACGTACTCCGCCCGACTCATCCCTCTCCCGAACACCTCACCTGATCTCACGATGTAGGGGGAGTTCTTTCGCCCAAGGTCATTAGCTAAGAAAGTCTTGATTCCAGAGAGAGGTCTCTCCAGCATTGCCTTACCCCATAAATAATTGCATGATAATTTTCACTGAGAAAACTTCTCCAGCTACACACATCAATCACCCTAAAAGGATCATCCATAAAGCTTAAAGCCGTTGAATTTGCGGTACGTCGCTCCTTGTCATTGACTAATTGGATATATGCCAAATGGAGGGCTGCGTGCTCTAGTAAATGTATGCATACAACCCAGGTTCTTAATTTACGTGCGATCCTCGGATAATTTCAGTTTAAATTTTGCAAAATCCATACATATGCCTAATGTTTTATATTTCACTTAACTATTTTTAATGCGAATTATGCCGAGAGTATAAATGGTATTGAAGTCCCACACCAATTAAAAAAATACGTAATCGCATAGTGTTAATTAAAAAATTTTATTTTGGTATTTATAAATGGAAGTAAAATACTGTTTTTACAGTGGAATATACAAAAATTGTTTGCCTGCAAAGTCAAATTGCACTTATAATCATTTATCGAACAGTAATTTTTAGATCTGTTTGCGTTATTCCGCTTCATTGATTCCCTTAGGAAATCCCTGTCCTTCACGTATCTAGGGACTCCTCTTTCCGTACGATACCTTCCATGTTTAAAATGTTTATTGTTTGGGAAAAGGAATGATTTGAGTGGGAAGATTGGAGTGATTGAGATGTATGGAGTGGATGAAGGAGTGGACGGTTTAGAGAAGGATCGTAGGAAGTGAAGAGAAATTGGTGGGAACGAAGGGAAAGAAAAATGTGGAATAAAAGCAAAGAAAAAGGTTAATCAACAATGATGATATGTTGTTATGCTGACTTTCTATAAACTTACGTTTTCCTTCGAAGAAAATATATTTTTGCGCAAAAATGTTATGATTTAAAAAAACAAATAATCCCGAATCTCTATGAAAATCTCGGATATAAATGTTTCGTTTGAATCGCATTTTCCATTAAATTTGCATCATGTGAAGCATACGACCCACGGATTTCTAATTGTCTTAACCTAAGCCTCTCTGCCTTGACGGATTGCAGCCGCGCTTTTGTTTCATCAAATATTCTTTTCGCTGGAAATCTAATATTGCCCTATTGGTAGATTAAAAATAGGAAGATTGGATTACTTGACATATCTTGGCCTTTTACATCGTAAAATCATGCCGCATGTCTAAACTGTTCAGAGTACACATCCGATGACCTTTGTATCAGTTACAGCATATATACGCCCTGTTCGCACTGCCTCCTACGTCAGAACATCACATGTCTAGCCTAATGACTTATATCTAATTATATAGTTCAATATACCCTTTGACAGCCAACTCTGTTATATTTGTAGCATGAGCAACCCATGCCCCTTTATTCGAAGCAAGTGCTATACTGATTTAAGTGAGTTATGTATGTCGTAATAAAGTACGAGCACGCCTTTTATGCCGGACTTCAGTATTGAGTTTGAAAATACGTTAGGCGCGGTATATGAAATTTTATTACTGAAACGCCTCAATGTGGTCGTTTTGTAAAGTGCAAAAGTAAAAATACGACGAAAAAATAAAATATCTTATTCGGTTTTTTCATTAATCCTTTGATTCGGCGCTCTGAAACACATTTTATTTCATGGCACACATTCTGCTTAGTTCAATTTTAGCGGCACACCGAATCACATATAGCGGCAGCATTATATATATTTTTCATTGCTCGGTATTCGAAAGTACTCGGGTAAAATGTCGCATTTTCAAACAGGCTTTGATGAAATTATAACCAAAATACAGATTAAATTATTATGAAGCTATTTGTTGTTTAAATCGTTTATTTACTTCACTAAATTTACAAAATAATTCAAAAATGGATGCTATAAAATATCGTGGATTTCCGTCATGCGACGGGCTGCAGTTATATAAAGAATTATTTGCAGCATGAATCTACTAATAAATATTTATTTTATTTCTGTTATCACGTTAAAAAACGAAAGAGTTTACCTCTCGATAATTTTTAATGGCTAATCCAATAATGCAACACAAGTAAATACACAGTAAGGAAATATTTTTATTTTGACTTAAATGAATTCACTAGCTTTTAAATTGCTAAGTTACACTTAACGTAGTGAATAAATGGCTTTATTTTTGCAATCAAAATGGTTCAAGATTCAGGACTTAGCTAATTAAAAATACCAACCTGAATACATACATCCATTATTATTGCAAACAATTAAATCTTACAAAATAAATGTGAAATATCTTGAATGATTTTAAGCATTGATTAAAATTACTTACATAATTTGTAAGGTCTTGAATTTGGACAACTTGGCAAAAAAATACTTAAGAAATTAATGTCAAATTTATTTCCCCCAAACGAAACAGTGAGGAAAAGTGAGTACTACATTTTTAAACCGAATTACGATTAAATGTTAACAAAAAAAAGCATTGAAATCCAGATTATGGACACAATACGAGTTTTCGCGGTATTAAAAACGACGCACCGTAATAAACGTGAAATTTTACCGTTTTTGCATATTCCAAACTGACTTTGTGACTGATTCTGAGATTATTCAATTTCTCTTAGGAATAAAAATTAACTTTCTCTATTTTTACGTAAAAATATTTGTTTCGAGTTCTTATCTCAATTTCAATCAATATTTAATTACCGTTTAAAAATATCCTACGCTCGCTCAGTTAGTAAACAAGTGAATATTAAAAAAGTTCTTAAATCGAACCTGGGAATCTTTTCTGAGAATTTATAGTTTTCTTGGTCATAACTCACGGCCATATATGCGTACATTAACGTTTTTAGCAATTCTAACTGGATCTTCCAATAAAATGGGTGATGGACGGACTTGCACTAGTGAATTATTGTATAACTAGTGTAATTGCCCGTCAAAAATTACATATGGTCATGAATTAATGTATTGAATTATAGTGAAAACAGTTCGAGATGTATGCAGGGCCGGATTTAAGTTGTTGGCGCCCATAGGCACTGTTTTCCAGTGCGACTTTTTCTCATTAAAAATATAAAAATAATACACGATACTGAAAAGTTGTGAAAAACTTTTCCATTGTGGTCAAATTCTGGTATCCCTTAGACATTTTGCGCCTTTTATGATTAGATGCATTTCATAATTTGATACCTTTCATAATTTGGTGCTTTCACCGGTAGTGTTAGGCGCCTTTTATAATTTGGCGCCCTAGGCAGTAGCCTATGCGTAAATCCAGCATTGGATATATACCTAACTCGAAATATATGCCACAGTAGTTATTTAGGCATACAAATAATACCGTCCCATATCTGAATCCAATTTTGCATATATAATCCCATGAAGATGGCAAAAATACGGTTACTCTTAATAATGACAACGTGATGGAATCATATTCCTATTATTTACATTGATATAAATTGGTAAATGAACGACTTTTTCCGTTGCATCCGACTCAAATTTTCTCATCGAGGTTTTTTTCTTATTCCAGAATTTGCGTTTCAATCTAATTGACCCTAAACTTACAATCCCACTAATCACTGCTTCGCATCCTTCTTAATTTCACGGCACGCTTTTGGTTTCGTTCGATCCTCACAGCAAACCAAACTGAATTCCGTGAGTTTGTGTGAAACTTTTTTGTCGCTCAGTTTTCAACAAAAGTGAGAGAAAATAATTACCTTTATCACGTAGGTGGAAAAGGGAACGGTTAAAAACTAAATTTCGAGATGATTTCAGCATCACCAATTCTCCTACTATGAAATAACTTTATTTTCGTTTCAATTAACCAACCGAGTAACGAATTCTATGATGAACTATCGCTTTAGAGTGTTTAAAAAAACTCGGAAATTATCTTCCTCTTCCCATAAATCCAAGTATGCCGTGGTACAGCGGTTGAAAATCGCATCAATGCTTCACATTATATCCCGTTTTTGGATTTCGTCCCTTTGCAATGTAAATTCGCTTTCTAACGGGTATATTTACGTCACTTCAAATAATTGAGAGTGGTTGATTTGAATATATGTAACCGTCAATGAGCACATCGAACAAAGAAAAAATAAATAGAAAAACGTTACCGCGCACGCTCGCGCGAAATACGTATAATACCTTTTCGGACGGACTCTACATTCGTCCTTTTTTAGATTTCACTTTTGTTAACATCCGCCGATAAATTACCCGAAAAAATGAAACAAATACATCCATGGTGAAAATATAGCACTCGCTTCGGGGGAGAAGAAAAATAGTAATTGCATAAAGTGTTGCCCTCTGCCAATTCGTATGAGTTGATGCGCGCAAATGAAGCGAGAGGACGCACTGCGGAAAGTGAAACAGGATCGATGAAGGTCAGCGCGTGATTTATCAAGCGCACGCGGATCGACGCGTTCCTCTCGCATCATTAAATCAGCCTGTGTCGGTCTCCCATCTCCGGCAAAATTCATGGCTTCGATTACGCCGTTTATTGTTGTAGGATATTAGAGAGAGATTTGGGAGAGAGACAAACAGATAGTGGGGGAGGATTATAAAGCCGATCAAAGAGCCATTCCATTCCAATCCTATCAGTTTCTCTCATTTGACCGTGAAAAATAGGAATAAAATTTTGTAATCCCCTCTCCGCATCCCTCCCATTTTCCCTTCTCCTCATCCCTCCCATTTTCCCTTCTCCTCTACCTCCTTTTAACCAATCTATTCGCGGCCAATATTATGTTTATTTTTTTCGCTGGATCGAATATTAATGAGATATCGTTTTTCGATAAACTACTGATATTTTTTTCCTACCTCACAAATCGGCTTCACTTTTCCAATTAAGCGCTGTCGAATGCATTGTCTACGTTTAGAGTAAGGCAGTTCATTCGAGTCCGTTTGTTGTTTTTTGTCACGATTGCTCTATAATATTTTTATATTTTTAGCGTAATAAAATTTTTCTAGGGTAGTATAGTTTAATTTAGTCTCGAATTCAGCGGTTAACCCTGAAGAGGTCGCGCGATATTTCGTAACATAAAATGTCCGCCCAGCCATTCTGACCGCGTTGAAAATCATGCAAAATATCATAATTACCTATTGTTATTTTTTTAATTTCCTAACAAATTTCGTTCATGCCATAATTTTTAATAACATAGCTATATTAATTTGTGGGAAAATGGAAACAAAGCTTTATAGAAAACAGAGTACTGCGTTGTCTGTTGAATGAAAATATTTTACATAAAAATTGAACAACTATGAAAACTGAGAAGTAAAAACTGATCAAGTTTTCTTTATTGGAATCATCCAAGACAGTTATTCCTTCTTCCTCTTCTATAAAACTTCCCAAAAGTAGCCTGATCGCATCAATCAAACCCATGATTAGGAGTAATAGAAGTAATTCGTGTGAAACAATAGAAAATAATTATTGTCGCCCAGAAATAATGAAGAATGTGATAAAATCAGATTTGAAAATGACAGCGTTGTAGTAATGATCTGTTCTCAATCAGCCACACAGGGCACTCGGGGAAAAAACGCAGTCAATAGTATCTTTGTGTGATGTTACTGTTTTTAGTGATGGTGTGATGAGTAAGCACTAACACACGAATTTTCTAGGGAGAATAACCGCTGACGTCATTACTAAGAAGGCCTTGGATTTGAGTTATATATAAGTTTATAAAGTAAACGAAAGGAAGGAGTCTAAAATACCGCTCGTGATCTATTAAAGGTTAAATAGCAAACAACATCTTTACACATATTTAATTCAGGGCGATGGCTCATTGCGTCGACGTAGTAATGTAGTACAGTGTATAAGCGAATTCGTTCCACATTAATAGGGTAATTATAGAAATTGTAATTAATAATGTCGCCATCGTTTATTTTTGTGTAAAGCAATTAAAATTCATATCGATTAACGATCGATTGAATTTTGAAAAGGAAAGCGGAAGTATTTCACTAACACGCGCTAGAAATCATCCAAGAGATTCTTACTCGTTCATGATCGGTTATTTCAATGCTAATAAGTGAGTTATCAATTTGAAAGCTGCGATAGATTGATCAGCGTGTTTGTATTTCAGACAGAGATCAGAGTTTTAATTATGAAAGAAAACAATTTTCACCTTTGGTCTTTTATACGTAACACTAGTAGTTTTTAAACAGAATCCTTGAACGCTCTAAAGAAGCTTTTAAGGTAAACAGCTGAATTTTGTAAGAGCGAATTTATAATAACAAATTTTATAAAATATACATAATATAAAATATATAGAATATGAGAGGTATATAAGGTATAAAATTCAGCATAAATAATATGATCATAAAAAAGAGATTCATAAATAATCATAAGCCTACGATCTAAAAAATTGTTTATTTGACGAAGTAACCCGTTATTGTTGACGGGCAGAAACACTAGTTTTAATTTAATTGGTTAACGATAATTACATTTGTTCATACTCGATTCGAAATAAATATGCTAGTTACACGTAAGATCGTATAATGTTACAGCTACAAAAATATCATGCATAATGATGTTTATTGATTTATTAAAATAACGAAAATAAGCACAAATATAGTTAAACTTTTTCAAGTAACGACACTAATAGTCAGCACAAATGTCGGTGCGTACAATCACATATATTACTAACTTGAGTCGCTAAAGCATGCGTGAAATGATTATCACCAACTTTCCTTGTGTACTGGATTTCCTCCAATCTCAAGAAGAGAACAATTCCGTCACATGTTGAACACGTAAGAAGACGGCAGTCAAAGTCGAGAAGATGACATTCAAAACATTTTAAGGGGGTGCCGGTGGTGTAGTGGTTAGGACGCTGGCTGCTACTAGCCTGATGCTTGAAAAAGTCATCGGGTACGAATCCTGCGCAAGTAGGATTTTTCCAAGGTTGCCCAGCCCCCTGTTTGTGTGGTTTGAGGAGACCGCGCAAAATCAGCTGTTCCGTCCTTCGGAAGGGACGTTAAGCTGTTGGCCCCCCTGGTGTTCTTCGTAAGAGCAGGTTTCCCTCCTCCCTTCCCCGGTTATTCATTGCACTACCCATTTGTGCTGTAAGAGAGGCGAATTGACTGGGCACTCAAACAAACAAACAAAACATTTCAAAAGTTTGGTTGAATCGCACGCTTTTTTAGTATGGGAAAAAGGGCCATCTGTATGTCACAGCGGTAACACGCAATTGGGAGTCTATCTAAGTGATTCTCTCCGCCATGAACGAGATACTTTTTATTAGGGCATGCGCGCAAAAAAGAGAACCTCGCCGCTTCCGTCCACTTCTATAATAAATACGTGCGCTACTTCACACACGGCACTCACGAGATTCCGAAAGCCTTGGTCGTGACGTCAACCAACCACGCCCCCTTGGCCCTTTCTCAACCTAGTATAGAAAAAAACCTCCCTCTCCTCTTTCGCCTCCTTTCTCCATCATACATCGTCCTCAAAGGGAAAGCAACGGCCTCTCTCCGTTTTTCTGTTGAGAGAGTCACGCCCGACATCAGTCGAGTGGACATGCCTCTCTCAACATAGGGTCCTTCCCACAGCGTCACACCTAAACCCTTAAGGGAGCTATCATATGGCAACGTTCGGCATTTGATGCTCGCCGAAGGTATGTTCAGAAAAAAGAGTTTATACACACACAGAGGAGAGCAGCCGGCTAAAGTGTTTTTTTTTAAATTACGATACCGACGATGTATTTTAATTCTTGAGCATTGTTGCGAGGTCCGTTTCTCTCTCTCTCTCTCTTCTCTCTCTCTCTTTCTCTATCTCTGGTCAAAGTCGATTGAGTAGAGTTGTTCCACTTTCAAAACTTTAAAGGGAAGAGATTACCATTTTTGGAGATTAGATAGCCTTTCTTCAGATCCTCAAAGGATAATACGTATATCCTAGGGGAAACAAAAAGATAGCCCCTCGTTTTATGCTCGCACTTTTCTTGAGAATTCATTAACTGATCTTGAGTTCTGTTTTCCTTAGGCGATTATAATTGAATTGTTCAATTAACTGTCAAAACTGACGGGTGGACGTGAAGAAACTCTCAAATTAACATTTAAAGTATTCATGATGTAGCTAACCGTTGATTCAAAATAACAATATACGTAAATCCATTTAATAATGTCAGAATTTAATGAAAATTACGAAATACATTTTAATTACGTCGCAGTTATTATATTTAAATTATTTTAAAATTGTATTAAGTTACATAATTTACCAATCTGTTTGCTTTGTATAAATTAATGCAACAAAAATATACGGTTTCGATTAAAACCAGCAACTTATTTGTTTCTAACTACACAAAACAAAAACTAATGAGTGAACAGCATTGCAAACGATGAATTTATCCCTTCTAAAAGCATTGAACTCGCAAATGTAACTGCAATGCGAGTTTCCATGGTTTTAAAAATTTATCTTTATTCAAAATGCAAACAATTACAGTTTTTTCGTATTATAAGCTAACTTTTGGGCAAATTCAGAACGGATTCTATTTTTCTTAACAATAAAAATTCACTTCTTTCTATTTGCCGTACATGTTTGTTCGTGTTCGTATGTCGGTTCTAACCTCTGTTAAAGTGCAAATTATATATAGCCTACACTCGCTCCGATAATAATCAAAAGCAAAAGGAAATATTCCTTAAATCGAACTCGGAACTTTTCTGATATTTTAAATTTTTACGTCATAATCCTCGAATACCTATGCGAGCGTAAAATTTAATAAATTTATCCTGACTTGAAGTACCTTACACGGTCGTATCTAAGACGATATCCTTAAACTTGCACCAGAAATATAAAAATTGTTCAGGACGTACCAATATCATTATATATGGACGTTCCTTACAGAGGAGGATATAACATACATCATTATATATCGACGTTTCTTACAGAGGAGGAGGATATAACATTTAACATATAACATACAGGAGGATACTAATGTTTAGGCACTTCCAGATAAGTTGGAGATTCGTATCTTTTTTCTTCGGTAGGAATTTGTGCAAAACCAACTAGAAAAAACGAAAATCTCGAAAAAGTGCAACAATGCGGCCGCTAAAAATTCGCAATGGTTTAAACAAATTTTTAAGGTTTATGTATTTTCGAATGTGCTACGGAGCTGAAATTATTTTTATTGGTAGGATAGATAAAAAAACGAAATAGGGATTATACAAATTTTGATATTTTAATTTGTTTGGCAGTTAAAAATTCTAAAAATTTAAACAAATAGGTAAATGTTTAGATACTACGGGGCGAGTTAGGAAGCTGAAATTTATAAGTTATATGTAATTTAGTCTATTTAAACGAATAAACATTTCATTGTATCTCTGAAATTCTCATTGCAGCCATTAAAAATTATTTAAATTTAAACAATTAGATAAATGTTATATCACTTTTAAATGTGTTACAAATTTAAAATTTGTTATATATGTGTGGCATTATTAGCAAAATGTGGAAAACGTATAATATTTATAAAATTGCAATAGTTAGCAATTGTTTCACTCCATTATGGTTCCATACGATAAAAAAGAAATTTGGTCCCTAGGAGAAATCTTTTGAATTAAAGAAATATATTTCACATGATGAAATATCTCTCTAAAAAATTAATGTTTTTTCAAGGTGAGATGAAATGCTTGCAGTATGCAAGCACCTTCTACCAGTACTTAATAAAATTTCTTATATATTCTACAGTCCATTCAAGGTGAGATTTCGACAGCTAATGCATTTACCTCCATGCGGTCGTTCTTGTTTCTCTCTAACTCTTTGAAGATTATTCTTTGATAAAGAATGGTAAATCAGAGGCTGAATTAAAAAAAAATTAACGGTAAGGTGAATTTCGATATTTTAGCACATTTGAGTATCATAATATCTAAATTATTTCAATATGACAGTATGAAATAAGATTAATTCCTTCCGTCCAATCACTCCTATTATCATGTGCCATTAACTCCATCCATCTTCTCCCCGCTGTACTACTTACTGTCAGTTTTCTTGCAGTCTTCCCTTTCTCTCTCCCTTTTTACTTTCTCATATTTTCCTTTGCTGTTAACTACATGATAACATAGATCTTATGATAACTTCTTCATTTTCATTCCCTCTCTACATATGTTTATCTCAAATAAACTAAGCCACCACTAGATTGATTTTGCTGAAATGCAGCAAAAACGGTAGCGTATTTTGAAAAACAATGATGGCTATTGCAAGGTTCTTTTTATATTAGCTATTAATTAAGTACAGAATAATTTGGCTTCTTTTTTCGGGACGGTAACGATTTAATCGTTATAACGCTATAGGGTTTAAAAGAAAATCTTCTCTCCATGTACGGTCCCTTAAACACATGACGTATGAACAACGAATTTCGAAGGTCTGTGCATTGTTCTTATAGTGACTATATTTTTATATTTGTGTGAAATCCAAAGCATAAATTCAGTTATTAGCTATTATTACGATCCCACGTGGCTTCATGATGTATCTGAAAAAGAGTCTTATCAACCCAAAAATATTCAACGATGCTTATCGAATTATTACGTTTGCTGTTTTTATGTATAAAGCTATTCGATAGTTTGTTTAAATATTTTTCTGTGTTAATGTAATCCATAAAATTAATTTATAAATTAATGCGCTTTAAACTTGGACAAATGTTTGTCACAATGCTATTTTTATGAATAAACATATTATATTATTTATTTAAATGACATTAAGTCTTAGTTAACGCTAACGCGATATCACATAATTGAACTTATTTATATAATTGCTTTAAGTTCAAGAAATTCTAATTAATTTTCCATTATCTTATTTCTTGGGTCGATATCCATTTAAAATATTCCATTTGTGTCTGGTTTACGTATCCCAGCGCCGGCTTATGTAACTCCCTATGTCACCACGTTCATGTTACGTGGAATGGAATTATGCCCCAGCTCCTCTCGCTAATACGGTCTTCAGCTGTTTAGTTAAGCATCTTAGCGTTAAAGTGCAGTGACCCGCACCGTTATCAATGACGCCAGGCACGGCTGGAGGGTGGCAGGGCCTCTGACAATGGCCGCAAAGTCAGATGCAAGGTACATGCAAGGATGACAAAGAGAGGTCGGAAAGGGAGGGGGAGAAAGAGAAGGGGAGGGAAGAGAAACGAGGTTTAGAAGCACCGCTGGTCTTTCCACCCCAGCATTCAACTCCCTCTGGCGTCCTGCTTAGTTCTCCGTGATCTCACTCACGGGCGATGGAGAATGCAGACAGGGACCGAAGCCAAGGAACGTAGCATACCTCCTTTCTCAGCCTTCCTCCCATCCCCCCCTTTTTCTCTCTCGCTTCACCTCATTCCCTCCCTCCGTACCTTCTCCCCACCTTAGTTCCGCTCACTTCATTCCTCGCACTTCATTCCACGCTCCATTTTTCGGTCCACTTTTTTACCCATTCTATCCTTACCCTTTTCGCCACCTCTCTCAACACCATTTCTCCCTTCTCCCTTCTCCCTCCCGCTCTCATTTACTGCTTTGTTGAAGCATTTAAACTCCAGAAACCTATGGAAGCACCACAAGGCAGCAAAATTTTCTTGAACCGTTTACCCATAAAGGGGGAAACATTAGCAAATTGCCAACATACGCTTGTAGGAAATCCGAAAAACGTTTTTTCGTCAGATAAAGCTAGCTGTTTTTCTGGGTTTGGTGGCCTGCGGTAAACGCCTTACGGCAGTACGAGATATTGCACCCCTTGAAATTCTTAGGTCTCTCGGAGGTGGTAATGTTTTGTGTTCTGAGATGTTGTGGCTAAAAGGGTTTCTTTCGGTGGAAAACATGAAGGAAAACCAAGAAGGTAAGGGAGATTATAGGGAACATTAACAAAAGCATCGTCATAGAAGAAGTTAAGGAACTTATTTCATACCAGAGTAATTACAAAAAAATTACCTATAATAGTCCCTTGAAATATCATTGTTTATTTTCAAATTATGAGTTAATGTTGCAAACACAGAAAATTGAAAATAGCGCTGTTATTCAGCACTTTAAACCTTTCAGATCTGATTTATTTTGGACCTGAATAAAATATTTTATCATTAGAAGTTGCTTAAGAGTGTCTTTAGCGGAAAGTATTACTTTTGAAAAATTTTCTCGCCGTGTTGTCTCTAAAATGTCTATCATAATGGAAAAATGTAGTTTTTATAATAATATTTTTGTTTCCATTTTATACTATTTTATAGTTGTCATCTTAGTAACACATTGAATTCTGATGCTCTCAATCCCAGAAAATGATCTTCACGGGCCGTTTAAATGAATAAGGTATACAAATGACTGGCATCGTACCAGAAATTTTCTCAATATCTTGAATCATGTTATTTGTTTTTTATGTTTATGGAAAAGCTACTTTATATTATTTAATGTCAACATACATTAAGAAAAGTACAAATTTACGTATGATACGACTGAATAGTTTTGAGTGGTATATGTAGTTTTGCATTACATAGGTAGGAAATACAGGACCAAAACACTGGACACAAGATATTAATGGATAAATGTGAAAAATATTTGATTAACTGCGTATATTTCAGTTTTTAATTGTAGCGAAATTTTTATCGTTCATTCGGCGGTCATGTAACTGAATTTTTAATTTACCCTTACAAACATACTAATCTTGTCAGGTCCCCCTTCTTTTTGGAAATAGAAAAGTTCCACCATTAATATTCATTAAATCAGTAGCGTGTTCACGCAAAATTGCTTCGCTTCCCTCGTCGACAGAAATTATTTCTCTTCCTTATACCTCCAAGTATCTTTGTCACTCTAAACTCCGAGAGGGAGAAAAAATATAATAAATGAGTTACGGTGAGTGCCACTCCCTTTGGTAAGAGGGCTGCACGTGACGACTTCATGAGGTGAATGCGGCTTTCAACTCAATTTAAATTCTCAACTCTCCGTCAAAACTGCGAGTTAGGGGATGGGATTTTTTGCGCCATTTGAGGAGGGTTTGGGAGAATGTCGGATGCTTTTTGGGGGTTCGCAGGAAACGGTGCCGCACGAGTCTCTCATCCTTTGCCGCGTCTGTGGTCCAGGCGTTTCACGAACGGTAAGGGAGGGAAGCGGAAGTAGGTGGGCGTGGGATGGGTTGGAAGCATTTGGTGGCACGGCGTAGTTACGAGCAGATCAGGAACGAAAAATAAGGGAGCATTGGGAGAGAGCTCGACGGTTTGGAGGTTGGACATAGCCATCCCTCCTCCCCTTCCATCTCAATCTTCTCTCTCTGTCTCCTTCTCGCCCAATTTCCCTTTTACCCAGCAGGCATACAACTAAAGTTATGGCAACTTATGCTAATTTTAAACACACGGGTTTTGATTTGTAGTTAAAAAATATTTTGAATCTCTCCCAAAGTAAATAGTTTTATTAATTCTCCTTTTCACACCTCTCTCAAGCTTTCGCCCTCTTTCCCTCTTTGCTATCCTTCCAATTCCTCCCATTCCGGCCATTGTCTCTCACCCACTCCTCCCATCCTCCGTCCCTTCTCGTATCCTCTTCACATTCCCTATTTCCCCTTGATGAGCGGCTAAAGGGATGGCGCTGAAGACGCAAAGAACATGAGTCAAGGTGTTTCTTTAGGCAACAAGAAAATGATAAACGAGAGCAAATTAAAATAGTTTGCTTTAGTTTGCGTAATTGCTGTCTTAATTCCATCGCTTATACCCGGGAACGTTTGTTTGTTTCTTTTGTACTTGAATAGGATAAAAAGCGTAAATATAAATTACATGCATGCAAGTTCTATTGAATCTCTTAAAACCCCCGTAATTTTGCTATTGGCAGTAACTTGCGACTGGTGGTAAGCCGAATCCCCAGTGATATGCACTGATTAACGGAAAACTTCGATTAAATGTTAGGACTAGACAAGACCTTTCTCCATATTTGAAATACTACCATAATATAAGCCCTTGTATTCTGTTTAATTTTTGAAACATGCCAGAACGCCAAAAAGAAGTCCTATAAAAAATTTTAATTGATGTGAACTGATTTCAAGGATTAATGGAATTAGATTACAGTAAATGCATTGCCATATTGTTTAGAGAGGATTAGTACCCAAAAGGTCATTTATGAAAAAGAAAAGATAAAAATGTACATGAATATAATGATTATATAAAATTATATCATTTATATAGTAATTCCATAATATTTTAACAGCGTGCATTGCATTTAACTCGAATATTTAATAATAAAACTGCTATGAGCTAGAAGAATGTTAAGATTGCGTTTCAATGTTATTTATCGTCACTGATGAACTTCTACATTAAAGGACATTAATTTTTTCATTATGATCCAGCATACTTGTAAATTAAATTTTTAATTTTTCTCTAATAAATCAGGTAAGTTTATGAGATAGGAGGGTTTATAATGAACCGAAACCCTATTAACCAACGTTCATTATCTCTCTAATTGAGCGAAATATTAAATAAGAAAATTTCCGTAATGATGTTTTGGAGCTCAATCAATAGGTATGTTATTATTGTAACATACGTTCTGCCTATCAATTAATAGCGAGTATACTTAAATAACACAGCGCTCCGTAATCGCAATAAAATTTTCATTATCAACTCAACTAGACGAGTCGGAATGCTTTCCTTCGATAATCCAATAAATCGTTCATTCTGCATATTCTTCCCAACTGAATGGAAGACAACAAAACTACACATCCGACCCCTTCATACGACCCCCAATCTAATATTGTTTCAAAATTTTAGCCACCCTCACATTAGATCCCCGCTCTCCTTTTGCAGCCATTACCCTCTCAAACAAAACTGTTCCATGTCAAAGCCGCCAACATAACCCCTTCCGCCACCTCTTCATTACATTCTTTCTACTCCATTTATCTGAGCTCGTACATCTTAACATTCCCGCACACCCTTCAGGCCAACCCACCCATCCATCTCTCCAACTTTAACCCCTCTCTACTCCCTATCTCACACCTCTTTGTCTGTCTCGCCTACCTCCCACCTCCCTAGCCTTCTCATTCCCTTCCCTATTTCCTTTTCCTCCTCCCTATCTCTCCCTCATCTTACCTTCCTAGCTCTCTTCCTCCCTCCCTCTCCTTTTCTCCCTTCCCCATCTCCCCAATCTCTCTCCATCTCTCCTTCAGTCTCCCTCCCGCTCTCTCCATCTTCCTCTCTATCTCTCCCTTTCTCCCTCCCCCAATTTACTCTCTCTCCCTTTCTCCCTCCCCTCATTTTCTCTCTCCCTTTCTCCATCTCCCACTTTCTCACTCCCCATTTCTCCCTCCCACTCTTCCTCTCCCTGTCTCTCTTCACCCCATCTCTAATTTTCTATCTCACATTTCCCCCCTCTTTACCTCTCCCTCCCGATCTCTCCCCCTTCTCTTTCCCTCTCACAATTCCTCTTTCACCCTCTCACTTCCTCTGTCTCTCTCTTACCCTTCGATGTTCTCTAATCCCCCTTCTTTTATCCTTTCCGTAAGGGGCGCCTCACGTCTCCCATCGTCACCTCTTAGTGTCTCCATGTCCTCTCGCACTTTTATATCCTCTATTCCGTCTTTTCTTTCCATCTCCTCTTCTCTCTTCACTTCGGTTCCTTCCTTTCCAATCACAGGTATTCAATTCTGTCTTTTTATTTACTCTCATTCACGTTGCAGTATGTCGTCCTCCCCCTATTTCTCAATCTCTCTTACTTTCCATTACTTTTTTCCTCTTTCTCTTTAGATTTTTCCTCTGAATATAGCAGAGTAAATGTGAAGGGGAGAGAGAGAATAAGCGGACACTAGAATGTCTTCCCCCACTCCCTTTCTCATTCGCTTCTCCTGCCGAGTGCATGTGATCCGTTACCGTCTGTCCTATGGCGGTGTAGTGGGATGCAGTCCTTTGAAAGAGAGCCAGAGGCGTTTATGGGTGGGGGGGGGAAGAAGGAAGGGAATGGGGATATGTGGAGGGAGTCGGAGGAGGGATAGTGTGTCTGCCGTGGAAACGGTGGAAGGAAAGAGTGAAGCGACTCAGTGACTCTGGGGAAACATATTCATTTAGGGGTCATGCACGCGTGCTTCCAACCGCTCTTGAAGTGCCTATTGATGCCATCCGAGGAAGAATGCGGGTGGGTCTCCGGCACCATTCCTCCCTATCTCCCTCTCGTATCGCTCTCCTTTCCTCCTTTCATTTGCTCATCTTTCCTTTTATTCTTTCCTTCACCCCCTCTCTCTATCCTTCCCTACCTCTCTCCACTGCTCTCTCTAATTTACCACTTCTCTCTTTTAGTCTTCCTGTCCATCTCCATCCCTCGTCTTCCAGCTTCAGTGATCTCACCACCTTTCCTTCCTCTCCCCCTTTCTCTATATCCTCTTTTTCCGTCAGTCTATATGATCCCTTTCTTCTTCCATTTCTACATCTCTCACCCTCTCCTTCCTTATAGTGACCTTCCTCCTCGCCCTCTCTCTCACTCCCTCTGCCTTTATATACAACTTTTTCTAGCCTCTCTCATGCTCACCTCTGATCACTGCCCTCAAACATCTGCCATCCCCCTTGCAGCCGTATTTACCTCTTATGCTCCCTTCCTTCCCCGTACGGACGTGGTGGTTGCCCCTCTTCCTTGTCATCTCACAGAGTAGCGTATCATCCCTTAACTCCGCATGTAGACACGTGCACAGATAGTCGAGCCAAATACGCTCACGAAGAAGACCTTTTTTCGTGTTATCTCTCCCCAACCCGGCTCTCTCTCTCTCTCACACACACACACCGACACACACACACGCTATCTCTCTCTCTCACACCCCTCTCCTCTTCTTCATTCTTCTACCCCCACCTCTTCTCTACCTCCGATTACTTGCCTTTCATGGTTCAGTATGTAAAAGACGGTCGAGGGTTTGGTCACTAACGAATACTGATTAGGTTGCTCGCAGTTTTTTTTTCAATATTATAGTGAACATATTTGTAACATTTTTATCTCCATATTAATACATAATCTTTAGCTAGCAAAGAGATTATTCCGTGTTCTAACATTGTTACATCAAACTTCAGAAGTGTACTTTCGTATTGCTAAGCTTTTTTACGAATTGCGAAGCACTAAAATTTTAAGCTTCATTGTCAGCGTCATTCGTAATTATTTTTGCCACTGCAATATATTTCTAAAATAATGTGGTTTTCTAATCTCAATTCTTTAAAAAAATAATAATAATTTTGCGAGGTGTTCTCGATATTTTAAACACTTTTGTTTCACAAAATTGCAACTAAACTGTATAATTGGCATATTAAGGGCTAGAAAATTAAATATATTAAAACACAAATAAATGCCGATAGAAGTAAAAGTTATTTTGTCCTACGTTGCATTATATATATTTTCTTTAAACTTCTAGACAAAAATTGCGCGTTTATTGAAAATATCTCAAATAATTTTCAACTAATGAGTCGATATGTTCTAGATTTAGTATCTGTTTTGATACCAAAAGACAATGATAAAATATGGATTCAAGCCTTTGAAACATCATCGTGAATACCTCTTCGTTCTCAAAATATCAGTAAATATGAACGACTAAGATAATACATCCTTTCCCAAAAACATCTCAGCAGTGCTATTTAGTAAAATAAGCCGGCATGAATCGTAAGTGTGTATGAAGTGTTAGCCAATTTGATAATACAATCCACCACGGTACGTGACTAAATCTTAACGGCAGAATAATGATAAACCTCTACCATCTATCACATTTCAAATTCTTACTATGATCACTCTAATTAAATTGTAATAACTTTGCGTTATAATCCATTAACCGCACCTAGTATAAACAACAATATTTCTTTCATAAATGTAATTTCTAAATACCCGTTCATTTATCCCACTCTCGGTGAAGGACATTAAGCCTAAAGAGCAGTCAGTTAACCGCTTACGTTAATCCAATTCATCCCGAGTCAACGTTCTCCAAGCGTTGACCTCTCCCCTCTCTCTTTCTCCACGAGTCGTACTTGCCCGTCTTCATCCCTCCCACTCCCCCACCCCTCTCCTTATATTTCATACCTTTCTCCCCCTCTTCTTTGTCATTTTTCCTCCCTATTTCCTGTCGACTTTCCACTTCCCTGGGGAAAAATGAAAATCCCACCGTCGCTCTCGCACCACGCTATCCCTTTTTCGTAAACCCATTTAGAGTCTTTTACATAACCTTGTCTTCCCTTCAAGATGGCATCACCTGTCTTACCTTCTCCTGCTTCCTGCCGCTAAAAACTCCTTCCACCCTCCCCCGAAAGCACTCCTTTCGTTACCTTTTTTCACCTCTCGTCACCCTCTCTCTCTCTCTCTCTTTCACACACGCGCGCGCAAACATCCCTCCGTAATCCTCTCTTCCTCCCTCTCTCGAAAAATCTCCCTCGTTCTCTCTTCAGTACACTCGTCTTGCACGAGTACACTCTAGACTTACCGTCCAGTGTATTTTCTTTCAACTTTCCTCACATAGACTCGTTCTCCTCAAAAAGAGCTTACTCCTGCTCTCTTCCGCTTTCACAACCTGAGCGTTTTTATTGAAACTTTCCCTTGACTAATGCTCGCATTTTGTATCGAGTTCCCCTTACGTTTTGTCAATCTTCGACTAGAAATAAAAAATCAAATTATCAATTAAATTCCGATCACAAGTCGAACTCGATAATTCATTATTTAGCATTTCACTTCACTCAGCCCCATTATTGTTTCACCATTCCCGTCTTACGCGCCAAGTTCTCTATTCGACGTGTTAATTTTTAGCAATCATGACTTGCATTTGTAAGAAAAGTTATATTTTTTAGAGAACTAATGCTAACTTTGTGAACTACCATTAGCATTTCCCGATTCTAAAGCTTGTGCGTAAAACATGATCTACACAGCTCATGACGCTATATCCCAATTAAACTTTTTTTCCCCGGGAGAACAACGCCGTCTAAAACTACGAAGGCATTTATCGTTCATGAAGAAAAAATACTCGAGGGCTTCAATTTGTTTATATTCTGTAATCGGCAAAATTTCGTAACGAATTTCGTGTTAACTTCACTCTTCGTATACATATTTATTCGAATAATTTCGGAGCGGAGAGTTACATCGTTGCAGATTTATTTGCCAAGAGGTCTTCACGAATTTAAAGATAAGGTATAAAAACGACATCCTATCACTTATCGCTATATTATAAAGCATAACATAAAACATAAAGTTGACTTAACTCAAAAATTCATCTTATGAAATTGCTTGTTAATCACTGTCAGTAATATTTAAAAGCGATCCAATGTAACATCATCTCGTTCGCTTACAAATTATCCTGTCCAAAATTCGTCTCATATTGCTTGTATTTTTCGTCATATATTTATCCTAATTATCGATGATTTCCGGTGACAAAAGCATCTATTTAATATGACGCACATCTTTGAATGACTAAATAAGAAAATAAAATATTTTCACCAGTTTTCCCCCTTTAATATGATCGATATATGCATGCAAAATATTTCCGAGTGAAGCGAGTTATGCAAGATGACTCCGTGATCCATCGCCTGATTTATAAACCTAGGAAAAATAAAGAGAGTGAACGCGACTTAAAAAGACTTCGCAAAACATCCCGCTACGCGTTCTAACTCGCGTACGCTTTTCGTGTCCCTCTCTCTTTCTCTCCATCTCTCTCTCTCCCCCTCTCTTCCACCCCTCTCTCTTCCCCCCTCTCTTTCCCCCTGTCTCCCCTACCCATCTCCCCCCTCTCTCTCTCTCCCCAGCCCCCTCTCTCTCTCTCTCTCCCCAGCCCCCTCTCTTCTTTTCTCTATCTCCCCTCGCAAACACGCACGCGCGGAAATCCTCTTTTCCGAAAAACACATCCTCACCCGCGCCACCCGACCATAAAAGTGAAAACTTCCTCCACCTCTCTCTCACTCCCTCTCTCTTTCACTCCCTCTCTCTTTCCCTCTCTCTCACTCTCTTTCCTCCCTTTAGCCAATCCTTCTTGATCAACTTTTTCTCAGTTTCGCGTCACATCACTACACATCCGTCGCCAAAGCGCACCCGTGCCACTCACCCTCCTCAACATCTCGCCCCCTTTCCCCCATCGACGCCTTTCCGACCCACCCACTCTCCTCTTATTCACTCTTCCGATGCAAACTTCCCCCGCTCTCTTCCACCCTTCCCACCGATGACGCCACCTACTCCCATCCATCCCTACCTCTCTGCGCAGTACATCTCAACGCGTCACCTTTTATTACCTTTCCATCTCTCTCCCTCAACCCCGCTCTCCTTCGCCTCCTCTCGCCCCCACTCCCGTCCTCATTCCCCTTTTATATTCGCCACTCCGTCCCATACCGCTCTCTCTCGCCTACTCTCTCTCTCTCTTCCCCTCTTTCTCATCTCTCTCTCTCTCGCCTTCTCTCTCTCGCCTTCTCTCTCTCTCTTCCCCTCTTTCTCATCTCTCTCTCTTTCTCTCTCTCTCTCTCTAATCTTTCTATTTATCTTTCTCTCCCGTCACATCTCCTTCATTCCTCGGTTTCCCTTCCCATCGCTCGAACAATTTCTCTTCCCCTATCTCCTTTAATCTTTCTCTCCCTCTCTTTCTCATTCTCGTTCATTTCTCCCGTGTTTTAATTCCCTCTTCATTATTTGTTACACCTAATCCCTGATTTTCCTCTTTGCTGTTACTTCTTCCGATTCCTGTCTTCCTCCTCATTCCTCTCTTCTCTTTTTCCTTTTTCTTCCTTTTCTTATATCAAATTTTCTTCCCTTTCCTGTCCACCTCACTATTCACCTTTCCCCTCCATCTCCATCCAATTCTTCCTCCATATACAACCTCATGTCAACTTTTTCCTTTTCTGTTAGCCTTCTTTCCCCTTCTCTCTTTCTCTGCTTCGTTCTATTTATTATCCACTCTCCACTTCTCCCTTTTCCCCCTTCTCCTATCCCATTTCGCCTTCTGAGCGCTTCGTTTTTGTTTCTCCTGTCGTCCCATCCCTCCTACTCTGCCCCTCTATCTCTCCCATACTCCTTTAACTTTATGCTCCAAGCTCTTTCCTTAGTCGGTCCCTCCCACGCACCACGTGCAACCTCCCCCGCCAGACCTTCTCCTCATCCCATTTGGCTCTCTCTCTCTCTCCTGCCTCCCACTCCCGCTTCCTCTCCCACTCCACTTTTCCTCTTCCACTCCTAGTCCCGCCATTTTCTCCTCACGCGTGGCGAAGAGTCGCTGGGGCGGAAGGAGTGCTGCCCACCTCCCTTTTTGGGTGAGTGGGTGGGGGAGAGGTTGACGGAGAGAGACTGCGGCGCTGCCTCCACAAGGGCGGAAGTGCGTGATGATATTGGAAAATATTGTGAACATCTGGTACTTTTGATCAATCCAAAAATATCACACGAGTACTCCAAATCAATTCTAGTCTCCATAAATGGCATTCAAAACCTAAATAACAGAAAATATATTGTGACATTAACAAAATTCGTCATGTATGTGATTTAAATGCCTGTAAGTCCCGGAGGCGTTCGGGTTTCTCCCTCGTTACGCTATCACATATTCTAAATGATGCATTTTATTTTCCACAGATGAGGTTAAGCGTTTAAGTTTGTTGTCACAAGGGCAAGGAATTTATTTCCGATAGCGTTTAACAGAATTTTTCAGCGCAGATCTATGATGCGTTGTTATCGTCGGCTCAATTGTCCCATTGCTCTCATTAGTATTTGAAGTGAAAATATGTGTCTTCCGTATTAAAACAAAGAAAAATCCTTTGGAGCAAATATCGTAGTCATTAAAGGATGCACGTGTAGAAATAATTATGATATGAAAATAATTGATGAGGACTGCAGCACTGGAATAACTGCACAAACGAATGACCTAAGATAAAGGTGTTTTCAACTAATTAGATTAAAACAGTTGTTCTACCCATGAAGTAATCAATCTCCCTTTATTTATCTGGGATTTCTGGATAGAAATTAAGGAAAAGGCCTCGAGGACTAAAAAATAAAGGAGGAGATAGATAGGAATAGAAGCATGTTGAGAATTTCGTCATGAGATTGTTATTAAATATTTTCAAATTAGAACTTCGTGCTAAATTCACAACCAAGTAGTTTTTACCAAGATAATCTGACCATGACCTTTCCATAATATCGTACGAAAGACGAGGTAGAGTAAATACCGTCAACGTTATATTGTATAGTCAACAACTTTTATTAATGAATAATAATATAAATTAGTCTCAAACAATTGTATTTTCATAAATGAGGAACTATTTTATTTCTTTTTGTAAGCTAATAAGTACGTTCAGCATTGATAAATTTATTTCATTGAAAGTGAAGCGGTTTAAACATTTGAGTCGTTCTGGAAAAAATATAATAGATATATAATTTTCACGTATTAATTGAAGTATGAGAAGCACACAATAATGAATTTTTGCTTAGTCACTGCCATGCAACGTCACCAGCAAAGAGTATTTTCACTTTAAAAATAGAAGTAGATGCCATTGTTACGCTTTTATAACTATGTATGCAAAATTCACGCCCAACCTATATACAGGGTGTTCCTAAATTATACGAACAAAATGATAGGGGCTGTAGGGCGGCATACCTGATGTACGAAACACACGGTCCCTATGTCCGGATCAGTTTCCTGTTTGAGCTACGAGATGAGAAATCTCGTACCTAAGCGCCCGGTGTTAAGGCAAACCGTCTATTGGGCAGCTCGGTCCCCGGATCTCAATCCTCGAGGTTTTTTTTGGAGTCACATCAAGAACCTCGTGTATGAAAATGCAGTCGGTGACATTAAAATTTAAGCTAAGCTACCCTACCTAAGCCCTATGACGTCACGCCTCCGCCGCGATCCACTCAAAATCTTACTACAGCCTTACGGTTAAACTAAATCGAATGATATCTCATATTTGTGGATAATATCATTCATAAAAGACATTCTGAAGAGATGAACGATACTGCGCGACAATTAAGGGTACCTGATTCTTTGACATTTTGAAACAAAATTCGATTTACTCAAAAATGTCAGTAAGGATTTTGATTAAATCCATCCAATCGTACAGACTGATGTCACAAATAGTACTAGCCAAGCCATATATCCCAAAAAATTACTAAATATCGATCAGTGGCATTAAATTATACGCTAAACTAGGGTTAACTTTAATTATAAACGATTTTCTTTTACAAGCGTACACAGTGAACCAAACGTATATACGTGTATGAGGAAGTTTGTGCAATATATATTGCGCCGTTTCTTTTGTTTGGGGTCACAACAAGAGTCTCGTGTATGAAAATGCAGTCGGTCAAGAGGCGGACCTTTTCCCTCGCATCCAGGCTCCTTGTGATTCAATCCGCAACACGGCGGGAATTTTCGAGGCAATCATTGTTCAGAAGATGCATGTTGTGTTTGCAGGTTGGGGGCCGTCCCTTCGAGCACCTCCTTTAATGAATCTTGTCCCGTACTCAGCAAGGTAATTGGGGATTAATAAAACATGCTGTTTCGTCCCGAGGTTCCAATTTCTTTTTCTTCAAACTAGGCAAACACACGTGCCACCAAAAGCACAATCCGCAATCCATACACTCGTGGCTGCAAGCAGTATTAAGTAAACAGAGTGAGCAAAACATTTCACCGTACACCGAGACAGCGCATCACAGGTGGCGTGCAAATCACAAGGATTGCCTTAACACCGGGAGCTTAGGTACGAGATTACTCACCTTATAGCTCGAACAGAAAACTGCTCCGGACACAGGGACCGGGTGTTTCGTACATCAGGCATGCTGCCCTACAACCCCTATCACTCTATCTGTATAATTTAGGAACACCCTGTATTTTAGCTCGGAGAAAAGTATTTCGTGAATAATATAAATTCCATTCGAGTTCGTTTCAAAATTGCGATTCCAGCGACATAAGGGTTTTATATTGCGATGTTTGGGTTTTTATGTATCAATTATTATGTATGTATTATGTATTTGATTATGTATCAATGTTTTGCTCTTTTTCAAAACTATTGGAAAATAGTTTTTTTGTGTGGTTTCATTGCAGTTCCTTGAGGGCTTTCTTTCAATCTGGTGGTCGTTATATCGTCCTTAATAATGTTTCCTGAACAGCTTTTCAGTCTTCAAAGCGCGGAAAATATTTATCGATTTTGGCATCACGAAAGATTCGCAGCTTTTTGAAGGACATTGAAATATGATATATGCGAGCGTGGCATAATTCCACAGATGCGACAGTGAGTTTTTAAGAGCATTTTTTCAATGCCTAAAAGTTTCAAAAATTACCCTTCATTTTCAGAATATATTACAGAAACGAGGTTTAAAAAACACTATTTGGAAAGACTTGTGTCTCTTACCTCCAAAGGTTTTCCAGCCAAAAACTTTGTTAAATCCCACAGTTTCTAAATTATTATACATTTTAATAACCATCGTACATGGCTTCGCAAACGATCCTTCTTTAAAATATGTATTAACGGTGATGTTAGTTTTTTTGCTGAATTAATTGATTTCCTTTAATTTAATCCGTAACTATACACAGTGACCCATAACAATATATAGATATAATTCCCAAGGACTTTTTATCGACGACTGTCATTAAGGATCACTTGATACGATTATGGCATAAAATGCTATTTTAACTTATAAAGTTTAGATAATTTTTGTCTTTTATTTTTATTTCCATTCCTGCGCATATTGTTCATTAAACTTTATTATTATTTTTATATTATTTATAATTTGAAGATTGTCTTATTCTCTGCCTTACTATCAAGATTCGGATTAACTTAATAATCATCGTGTGAACCACACGCTTAAATGACTGACTGTATGAAAATTTGATTTTGTGGTTTAGGTAATTTTTACTTTCTCATATACGTACTATATTGAGAAAGTATTGTTATCGTGAAAAAATTGGACTTCGAGATTTTGATAGAAATACACATTTTAGGTGTCCCTGAGTCCATGAAAGTGGTTTTCACCATGCCGTCTGTCTGTCTGTCGGTCTGTTCGCCGATCTAGGGCCCAAACGCGTACATGAATTCGAATTATATTTCGTATTTGAGCAATATACCATCTTTTGCATATGCCCTTTTCATAAAAATGATATTGCACAAAAATTAAGGGTAGTTTATTCTTGGCGATTTATTGAAACATTTGATTTACTCAAAAATAGCTTCAGAGAATTTTATTAAAACCATACCAATTGCAAAGACTGATGTCACAAATAATACTACGAAAGCCATATACCTCTTGAACACTCTATATGGCGTCCAGTGACATTAAAATGTACGCTAAGCTACCTTACCTAAGCCTTATGACGTCACGCCTCCGCCGCGACCTATTCAAACTCTCACTACAGCCTTATGGTTAAACTCATATCTCATATTTATGTATAATATCATTCATAAAATACATTCTGATGGGATAAATGATATTGCGCAACAATTAAGGGTACATTATTCTTAGGTATTATGAAACAAAATTCGATTTACTCCAAAATGACTTTAAGGATTTCGTTTAGAATGCATCCAAACGCACAGCCTGATGTCACAAATAATAGTAACTAAGCCATATGTCCCAAAAAAGTTGCTATATATCGTCTAGTGACATTATTTCTGCACAAAACGCTCAGCGCCCGCTTTAGAGGGGAGAGTTAATTTTGGGGCAAAAAGTGTAGTGAGATCAAACGTATATAAAAAAGTTTGGGCAATGTATATTGTACCGTTTATTTTAAGTTGGTAAAGCATATTACCTCCAAGAATTTGAATAATTTCGTTTGTATTTCAATCTTAGTTTTTAATAACCCAAACATACAGGAAAAAGTACGGATTTAAAAAATTAGTGATATACGACCCAGGCAGGATGTCATAGTTGCTCGGGCCATAGCTTTGGAACCCCTTTTGTAGCTCTATGGCGTTCTTCTCACACACTGGCATATAACTCATAGACGTATGTATTACAATATTCGTAATTTAATTATTTTGTTTCCGCAAAATTTTATGTATTTACACCAAACAGTCTTTACCCCACCTCGAAAATTTTTAATCGTTCTTCCAATATAGCATATACCAGTAGTTCCCAATCTATGGTTCGCGAGGCTACTACAGGGGCTCCGCGACAAAAATAACATCCTCACTGCTATGCTCCGCAAATATATTTATTGAGGTAATGAATAAGAATGTCACAAAATATAAGGTATGAACATTATAAACGCTCGCTGAGTGCTTATTATTCCTTTAGTGTTACATTAGATTTTCTTATAAAATTGAGTGTAAAAACATCTAGCAGCATGCTGTGGTCCGCGAAATACTTGAAAGTTGAAATGGATTCCGCACACTCGAAAAGATTGGGAACCCCTGGCATATACATTAACATTATATTCGTGGATTATACAGTTATTTTTTTGGTATTATGTTGAGTTTTTAGTATTGATAAGTAATTATGCCTTGAATATCCTTTAAAAACCGTAATTATGAGCAAAATACTGCGAATAAACTAGCTGTCTAGCATGCAAAGTGCACCTTCACTGCATACAAATCTAAGATCATTTTATACCGAGTCGATTTTTCCTTGACGAAAATAATTTATGAAAAATCATTTTTAAAAAATAATAAATATTTCAAGTATATGGTGGAATTTAGTATAGTGCTTCTTTCTTCGTTTGACATTGATTGGACATCCACACATTTTAGTAGTGAGGATGAATTTCTTCCTTACGAAACATAATTCTATGCCACGGTATTCGCCCCAATCCGTACGAAATATGTTAAACAAACTTTTATGTGACTATACGAACAAATTACTTTAAGTACATTTTAAAATTACAAATTCTATTAAAAAGTGATATTTTCGAATATTCCACGGTCGCTAAATGATATTCGATGTAAAATTGATGTAAATATAACCAAATATAAATATCTATTGTCACCTATATCAGTTTTATTTCCTTAAATTCTCCATCTCCAAACAAACTTCAATCGCGATTCAAATCGTGAGTCGTTTGATTTTTAACCTACGCTACATAAACAAACGTGCTTCGAGATAAAAAAACGCACTATACGCATACATTAGTCGAGAGCAGTAATATCCAATAGGCAGCAGGTGAAACGAAGTACGCAAGCCCTCCCTCGGTTAAACAGAATTCTTGAAGAGATGGAAGGGGCATTATTCTCTTTAAAAAAATACGGTCTTCCACATTTGAAAGCCTCTCGTTCCCACCATTTTCTCCCCCTCTTTCCTCGATTCTCATATCTCTCTCTTTCTCTCTCTCTCGCACGCTTATATTTTATTTCAATTTATCCTCCATCCTTCTATTATGGCCATTATTTCGTGAGCGAACATCTTCCGCTGCACGAGTGAATGCCAATCCCTCTACACTTAACCCTGGCACGCGTGTTACCCAGAACCCCGCATGTATTGAGCTTATGATATTTTAAGAGAGGCTGGTGCGCTGTCAAGGATTTAGCTCATTCCGTAAACGTATTGTTGCGACATAAAGGCCGTGCATGGCGGGTGAGCAGATTTTTCACTCTTTAGTTACAGTCTGAGGGGTTTGGAAACGTAAGAGAAATGGGAAAGGGTTTTTTTAAGGGGGGGACGAAAGAGGGTGGATAATGGAGGGGTTGGGGTTCGGTGGGAAGAAAGGGTAATGGGGAGGGGAAGGAAAGGTATTTATGAAGAGCTCTTTTGAGGAATGTACGTGACGGTGAGGGTGAGAGATTGTCAGGCGGGGAAGGTGCTCAATTCGCGGAGGAATTCGTAAATGAACTTGAGAAGGGTAGGTGAGGGTTGGAGTAAAGCGCACCCTTTTTTATTATTTCTTCGTATTTTTTCCTCGACATTTATTCATTTCGTCCTTGAAAGGACGCTTTGGTCCATTTATGTTATTGCTATGTCTTTGAGAGATCGTGAATTGTTTCAAGAGGTTTTCCTTTGATTTTGATTTTTGAGTTTGGTGTGATATTGTTTGAATGACTTCTTTAAACCTTGAGCTCTAAGTTTTGCAATTTGTATGTGAGTGGAATGGGTCGAGTGGACTTTTTTTCGATAACATGTCGAGGGGTGCCTTAGAACACTTCTTTTGATTGTGGGTATTATCTGATTGGTTCTTATCTGTTGAGCGCGTTACTCATGCCGATACACATTACGTGTAGCACGACTTATTTCTCATTTTGAGTGGATCCCTTATGCATTCATATTTTGAAATATATTGTTTTTAACATGTCATACATGCAATCTTCAACTACTTCAATATGTGGCAACTTATGAGATTCCATCCGCTATAAAATTTAAACATTTACTATCGTGACATTAATGAATAAAAACCAATTCGTTATCTAATTATCTTGTCAAGAAAATAAATGATATTATTTAGTTACATGGGTTTAAAATTAGTTATTTCTATAGTTTCATGATACCTTATTGATCGGTAAATGAAACTCCATCGGTTTATTTTTATACATTAATTTGCATTTAAACGGTGAGGCAATTTACATAAAAAAAGAAAATAAAGCAGCGAAAAATTGTTTTCATATTAGGAAATGTGCATTTCCGGTTTATTATCTATGGCAAAAATCATCACGCTACGAAGAAAATTTCATATTAATGATTCCTGAGGATATTTATCAAATTAGAGTACATAGTGTTCATTAATGAAATAAGGCCATGAAAATAAACTAGAATAAGTTTCGGCCTCGTTAGTAATTACGGTTATCATTCGTTTCTTCGATAAAGATCATCTTGACATTTTAGACATGCATAAATTGATATAATTATCATTTTCCTCCTTATAAAAGTAATTTTTTTCCTCAGGATTCTTTTCCAAAGATTGTTGCAAATATCAAACTCAGAAATTCGATATAAAACTCAAGGAATGCATCTAAAATTTTCTTTTCGTCTTTCTTCAACCGTCGGTTATTGGAAGACTCTTTTTAAAGAGGTAATAAGCAGGAATATCCCTTCATTTTCTCCGCCGTACCTGAAACTTTTACGATTTTGAACTGTTGAAATAGAATACTTCCGTTTTAAAATTCCCATACCAATAGAAAGAAAGAGAAGCACTTTTATGGCGGCTGGCCGATCCAATGAGAACCGTGCGTCAATTTTTTTTTTCTAAACGTGGTCCCAAGCGCCGTAAAATCCCACCTCGCTCTTTTCCCTACGGGTCTTTGTCGCCATGTTGTTTCCTTTTTTTAAGTCCCGACCAATGCGGCTTTTAATACTCCGTCACAAGCTCTTGCGGCACTTAAAATAATAGCCCTCTAGTGATTACGAGGCTGTATATCCGCTATCATAAACGCCGAGCGTATAGTTCATTTCGTTGTAATAGTGTAAGACGATCATCTTGCGCGTTTGACTGACTCGAATATAAAACTCGTTTTGTCGGCACAAAATTGCCACTAGAAACATTCAAGAAGACGCTTTAGTTCGCGATAAAATTTAATGAGATATTTAGGATTAAAAATGATAATTTTGAATATCGAAAAGCAACTAATTCTGCCTCTTTATTTTAGGGTCGAATTGGTTGTTAATAGTTTTTAAAAACTAATTCCATAGGTTTGTACCGTTTCTTTTAGCTCAATTTTTAATATGCAGTGTGCATTAAAATATCACACTTTTAAATAAAATCAAATACAGTTTTTATATTTTCACTTTAATTTACCAAGTGATGTTGATTTCATTTGTATAATGTCATTCCACCGCTTCATTGGTCAACTACAAACACTGTAATTTATATAAGCTGAAAAACTTTGTAGTTTACTTATATTGAATGCTAAGAAATCAATAATTAATTTAAAATTTCGCCTCTCCTTTAAGTTTAATTAAAATTTCAGTAAGTATTAATTCCTATACTCTAAATGAAGTCTGCTGACTACATTTGTTCATAATTTCTCATTTAATTCAAGACATCACTACGAATGACTTTTTAATACCAATGAGTGAATTTAGGTTGATTTACCATCTACGACAGCTTTATCAGAAACTAGGTCACTTCTAAACTGTAAGATAAAATTTGATATTTTTGTTATAGCACATGGAAATATCAAATTGAAGCCTGTTAGCACGTTATCACTTAGAGCGAGATCGGTAATGAAGACGGGAAGAGAAATGATCGCGTCCAACGATACTGCTAGTATGATTCACTGCACAAAACTTTAACAAACCTACTGGGAAATCTATCGCAGAAGATACATGGGAATTTAATTAAAACTTGATCAAGAATGAAGATAAGAGGACTAACGAGATGAAGCTCAACGCGTTACCGGTGGTAGCAATTACGGGTATTGAAATTGGTAAACTTAACAAATGGAAAAGGAAAGTTTTGTCAGAATAAGTTTATTTTTAACTAAATATGTGGAAATTTCAGTAGTAATTTTATACCTTCATGAGATTTAAAACGTATGCAAAAATTCTAAAAATAGAAACAGTAGTTAAATACCAATGTGAAAACTAATGATAATTATATAGATGCAACAAATATTATTTCCATCGAGGTTTATACTTGATATCTTAAAAGTAAGTCTCACGACTCCACCTAAGCATATAGTGGCAAATGAAACCAATGAAAATCTTTATTATATCATTATCGGTATCCCCGAGTATTTATAAAAACGTTTGCGGATGTTAAAAAGGAATCTATAAGAATTTATTCGATCAATATAAAAAGCATTCACAAGATTGCGAATTACGTTCAAATCCTATACGAGCTTCAAATTTATTTGTAGAAAATAATAGAGTAGAATATAAGTTCAAACTATAAACATGCAGATAATACATACAATACATTCACAAAACATTCCATGATTTATTAGCCTTAAGAAAAGCCAAAATAGCTCCGATTTCTTGTACATGCATTGTATTTGTCGATTCAATGCTGCCACTAAGTGGAATAAAATTGAATCGTAAGCTTTTATTTATGCCCTGAAAGATCCTATACATTGATTGGTATTGTGTAGCAGTATAGCCTCGATTCTATAAAGCGGGTTTACGTTTGCTTTCATGTACGCACGTGTGCACATATTTACATATATGAATTTATTTATTCAATAATTCCACATACAGCCATTTTACAGTGGAATATGTTAACAATAACAATAGACGAACACATACATCCATGCCCTAGGTGGAGAAAAACCCACCTAGGCGGGATTCGAACCCGCGACCTTCGGATTGGCTGGCGAGGACGTTACCCCATCGCCACCGTTTATATTGTATACATATAACAGCTTACGGAAAAGGAAAGTAAAATGGATATATGGATGGCAACAAGGTGTTGGGATGAGGAAACCCAGTGAAGACTCACCAATTGGACGACTTCAGGTTGGCGAGGCCCCGGGGATGTCGAAGCGACACACGTAAAAGAACACTAAAACACAGAAACATCACAAACGTAGAAGCTTTCGGAGTTATTCCTTCATCGGCTACACACACACACACACACACACACACATATATACACATACACACACACTTAGCTAATAAAACATTTAAATAGTATACTTCCTTTATTGTGTCATTGGACGTATACTTCCACTGATTCTGTCGTCGCGGATGGCTCATATCTATTTCCTCATCATTTTATGTTTCTCAAAAATTTCACTAAAGCGTTATTATACACAGATCGAAGTTGTTTCCGGAGCTGCAGACATTCCCATTTCATCCCCAAATTTTCTCTCTCTCAAAAAATTCACCTCCGCCTTCCTTATCATTCATCCCTCTTTCCTTTTCCTGCCGTCTTTATTCTCCAACTTTTTCATTCGCGACGCTCCTCCCTCCCGCCCTCTCTCTTATCTTTCTCCTTTCGGCGCCTCATCACTATACTCCACTTTCCCTTTCCCTCTCCAAGGAATCCTTTTTCTATTTCCTCCCACTCCTACTTTCCGCTCTCTCTTTTATCTCCCTCTTTTCTCCCTTCCTCTTGCTCTCTATTCCACAGCTATCTCAAAAAATACTGCGCTAAAACTTTCTGGAATGCGTTTAAATTGCTTCCTCCTATATGGCACCGTCTCCGAGGTAAGAATTATAACCGGAGCCTTTAAATTATGTCCAATTTTTTTCCGCGGGAAATATATAGACGTCACGTTAAAGCAACGAAATTACTGTTGAAGAACGGCATCCCATACGTGACCTGAATGTTTACCACAAAAAAGTATTCCCCTTCCTAAATAAATTTTTTCGCCTAAAATGTTTCCATATAACAGTCTTCTTTCCTCAACCTCCTAAATTTTAACCCTAGCTCACTTCCCCCTTCTGATGAAAGGGGAAATACCTTTTTCACTAACAGCGAAGTGAGATAATTTTAACCCACAATTAGTAGCCGACATAAGTGAGATTGCTCCGAAACACTTTGACGTGAGGGAGGGGAAATTAGAAAGAATTTTAAGATGAGAGCTGTAGTGTGCGTGTGTGCTGCGTATTCCCTTTGGTCGGTTCCGAGCTGAGATATAACGACAATATGTACCATTTCCTTTCCATATCCCTAGCATATAGGAATTGCCCCTTTTCTGGGGCTCATTTGTGAGGCGACGGTTATGGTTGACGGGAAGAGTCTAGTGGAAGAAGGGAAAGAGGGAGGGAAGTGATAGGAGAAGGGGAAATGGGACGCGGCGAGCTCTCCCATCCTCTTTCCCTATCGCTCCACATAAATAAAATGAAGGCGTTCTCTGTAAATACGGGAGTGGAGATGGGGGAGGAGAATGTTTGGAGGCATAGGAGTAAGGGAAGAGGTATCGGCGAGGAATGCTCAGGAGGAAATGTCGCCAAGTAGGGAAAGCAGAGAGTGAGATAGAAAATAGAGGGAGGAGATGAGGGAAGTGGGAGAGGGTGAAAGAAGTCGTGAAAGGAGTGAGGAAGGGCGGAGAAAGAGGTAAGGTCAACGGATGAGAGAATAAGGAGGCACGCATGGCGGAGAAGAGAATTGAGCTGAAGCGGAAGAAGAGTAGAGAGAGGCATAGG
The DNA here is from genome assembly GCA_028673005.1 of Tanypteryx hageni. Classification (NCBI taxonomy): domain Eukaryota; kingdom Metazoa; phylum Arthropoda; class Insecta; order Odonata; family Petaluridae; genus Tanypteryx; species Tanypteryx hageni. Next base: position 190,663 of record JAJPWW010000326.1, on the reverse strand, counting down.
CAGGGGAGGAAGAGAAAGAAGTAAAGGAATTGAGATAATATGTTGTAACATCAAAATGGAACCTAAATACAATTTACGCGTCATGTTCAGTCCGATATTTAATTTGAAATACCTTAGTAATATAGTATTTCCTATAAAATACAGTGAAGATGTCATAAATTGGTGTATATGTATTTTTTGGTTAAATTAGAACCTTTTTTGTCTCTTTGTATCTGTATAAAAATCGAATTCTAGTATATATGTGTATGATAAAACGATTAAGACATATTCTGGCTTCTAAAAATGATATTATTTAATTACAAAGAGTAGGTTAATCGCTTGAATCAAAACTTGAGCAAAATAAAACAGAATTTGGGCATGAATTCATAAAATATAGATTCTATTGCCTGAAGTTCTGGTAAGTTTAAATTGTAATTAATGGCCTCACATTGAATTTTTGAAAGTGTTCTTTCATGAATGTATTTTTAAAAATAAATTATAATGATTATTTGTTAGATGAAATGTCTTTAAGGTAATAGCTTATTCAAAATAAAATTTATGTTCGTGATTTTTTTAATTACTTTAAAAATGCCTCGTTTTATAGAATTATAGTTATTTATGGCATTCATACTTTTACTTTTATGTGTATTTTATAATAACCCGTTCTGAAACTCGTATAATATCTCACATCCGTTGAATTAAATTCTCATATTCTTATTCTAAATTAGAAATGACCCGATTTTGTAAAAAATAGAGCGAAATAATTTAATCTAGTATTTAGATGAAATAGAATGAACTTTTAATTAGAGGAATATTTTATCCGAAGAATTTGCAATAGTGAGAATATTTATCGTTCATAAACTGCCTCAGTATTTTACATGGTAAAATTTAATTTCTGTAGGCGAGTACGCAAATATAAAGAGATTTATCTTTGTGTGAGAGAGCCACTTTTAAAGTAAGCACACGCACAATTACACATATACGTATAGGGTATGTGTGTATTAACGTGTTAAATAAACCTTCTTGACTAATCGTCGAGTTATCTTTCGTAATAGGAAAATTACGATGTAAAATCGTTGACCGTGTAACTGTATAGGACCGTCCGATGTCGCCGCCGTATCAGCATCAAAAGAGTAATGAGCGATGATAAATTATTCAAACGGGTAAATGTGTCCTTGTATTCGAAGAAAGCTTTTGAGGAGGAGATCCCGTAAACTCCAGAATTTAGGGAAAGGAAAAGGTTGCGATAGTCTGAGCGGCGTAAGGGGGGAGAACAATAAAAAACGGAAGAGATAGGGGGAGAAAGAGGTGGAGGTGATAGCGAGAGAGAGGGATTGAGAGAAGAGGGGTTGAAGATGTAAGGGCGGAATAAATGAGGAAAAAATATGACGCGCGAGATGAGGAAAAAAGGGATAACGGAATGGAGGAAGGGAAAGAAAGAGAGAAGAGAATAAGGGCAGAGAAAGACCGGTGTGGTGGGAGAATTAGAAAGCGCTGTGTTTCAAAAGAGAAAGATATAAATGGATGGGGAGAAGTTGTGTAAGGGAAAAGGAGAGGCGTTATTAAGGAAATGAAAGAAAGGCCGAAGAAGTGAATTCGGGAAGGAGAAATGAGAAAAGGATTTTAGATCACAAAGATAATGAGTGTGGCATGTATGGGAATGTAAAAGTGATTTTTCTGCTCCGGAGTGTGCTATTATACACCCATATCTCGCATACTTATTCGACGCTAAGTGAACTAAAACGTTTTAAATTTCCTCTAACTTAAAGAAAATGAAACCCTTAACCTTTTACCTAAGTGAGTTTTTAAATTGAAAAAAAAATCATAAGAAAGCGTTGACTCTACATTAAGATACTCTAGGTATCGTAAACTTCGCTTCATTCTAAAGAAAAAGTAAAGAAAGGTATTTATTTATCAATTCTTGAGAAAAAATAAACAAATTTCCCAGCTACGTAGGTTGTGCATCAATAAAAGGACGACTCGAAAGTGTTGAATAAAGCAATTATGCCCTAAATTGATTTTTAAATTCATACGTTCGGCGAGATTAAGTGCTTCGCCATTTTTTCATTAATGGGAAAAACTTGGAAACACTCGAAGGAAAGGACGGGGATACAAAATAAGGAAGAGGTATAACGGATAAGAAATAGATGGGCAACATGAAAGGTGAAGGACGTGTAAGGAATTGCGGGGCAGAGGTGAGGAAGGGGGGAGGATGATGCTATAGGTAGAGAAAAGCGATCGAGAAAGGAGGTAAAGCATAAGAAGACGGAATAAGAAAGGAATAGGGAGAGGAAACGGTGGAGAAGGAAAGGAGAGAAGTAGATTGATATGAGGAGTAAGGAAAGAACAGAAAGAAGAAAATTAAGAAATGGATAAACGAGTGAGTTTAAGGGAAGAAAGGGGTAAATTAATAATTAAAATAAAAAGATGAGGAACATAAGGAATTGATGAATAAAGCAACAGAAAAATGGTAGGAAAAAAGTATATGGATGAATATTAGAAGCAGAGAAAATGTATAGGGAAAATAGGAAAGAAAAAGTAGGATTTAGATGAAAAGGAAAAGTGAGGCGAGAATGATGAGGAATGAGAGAAGAGATAAATTGACGGGAGGGAGAGGTGGAGTTAGAGATGGGGTGGGAGGAGAAGAAGTGGGAGATAAAGGGCGAGGTGAGGAAATGCGAGAGAAAGGGTCGAAGGTAAAAGAAAAGGTAGGAAGCGGGAAGGAGGGCAAAAAATAGCAGGAGGGGTGGGGAGGCGAGTATGTGCCGGAGCGTGCGAGAGATTTCCTTTCCGGGATGTTGGGTTCTCGCCATCGCCGTGGATTCTGGATTCCGTAGAAGAGAGAGAGAAAGGAAGGGGGAGATGTGGGAATAAGATGCAAGTTTAGTGTCAACGGAGGGAGGGAGATGGGGGAGGGGGTTCAGAGACGGGGCTCTGGGTTAACAATGAGATACGGCGTCGCGAAATAGAGAAGCGGCGAAGGAGGCTTATGCTTCTGTTACTGCTTCTGCTGCCGTCTCTTTTAGAGGAGCGAAAGGCGGGATGCGAAAGGGAGGTTGCTTCACGGGCGCAACGGGATAGGATTCCTGTTTCTATGTTCTCTTTTTTGGGAAAAAATACGTTGCAATGATACAGTGCGAGCGGTGCAAATAAAATTACCTGACCTGTTTTTCGCTTGGTTTGAAATCTCTGTAGTTGATGAAGGAGTAGTTCCGAAAGCTTCTACGTTTGTGATGTTTCTGTGTTTTAGTGTTCTTTTACGTGTGTCGCTTCGACATCCCCGGGGCCTCGCCAACCTGAAGTCGTCTGATTGGTGAGTGTTCACTGGGTTTCCTCATCCCAACACCTTGTTGACATCCATATATATATATATATATAACAAATGTCATCAGGGAATAGACGTAGATAACAATTGTGAAATAAATTAAATGATTCAAATTTTTATTTCCAGCGATCGTTACCTAATAATACTCATATTATTTTTACTTTCTCATTTACGTAGTATATTGAAAAAGTATTGCAATCGTGAAAAAATTCGACTTCCAGATTTTGATGGAAATACATTCAGGTTTTAGGTTTCCGAAAGTCGGTAAAAGGGGTTTTCGCCATGCCGTCTGTCTGTCAGTCTGTGTCTGTCGGTCTGTTCGTGGTTCTAGAGCCGAAACGCGTATATCAAATCGAATGATATCTCGTATTTATACAAGATATCATCTTTTGCAGACACTACTATCATAAAAATTATATTGCACAAAAATAACGGATAATTTATTCTTGGCGATTTTTAAAAAAATTTTATTTACTCAAAAGTGGCTACAGAGAATTTCATTAAAATCAATCCAGTAGTAGAGCTTGGTGTCACATATCTCTTAAAATTGCCATATGGCGTCCAGTGGTATTACAATGTACGCTAAGCTATCTTACCTAAGCCCTATGACGCCACGCCTCCGCCGCGATCCACTCAAAATCTTATTACAGCCTACACGGTTAAATTAAATCAAATTATATATCATATTTGTAGATAATATTATTCATAATAGATATTCTGAAGAGATGAACGATATTGTGCAACAATTAAGGGTACTTGATTCTTTGATATTTTGGAAAAAAATTCGATTTACTCAAAAATGGCAATAAGCATTTAAAGTCCATCCAATAGTACAGTCTGATGTCACAAATAATATTAACTAAGCCATTTGTCCCAAAAATTACTAAATATTGACCAGTGGCATTAAAATATACGCTAAACTACGGTTAAATTTTATTTATAAGCGTTTTTCTTTTATAAGCGTACGCAGTCGATCAAACGATATGAGAAAGTTTGTGCAATGTAGGTTATATTGCGCCTTTTATTTAATTTTTCTATCATGCAGGATGCTGCAAATGTCGTTTACGCATTTTTGAGAATTTATGTAAGATGGATATTGTCACCACATTGCACTAAAACCACTGGTCTATATGGGATAGTTGAAACTAGAAATCACAGGCAGGTTAGATAGTGATTTGCGCACTGAATGATAGTTTTTTCCCAAAACATTCACATAACTGTAGATATACAATTTATCCTTATAATGTATAAGTATTCTAATACAAGAAGAAAAGTTAATTTATAGTGCATTGTTTATGAGATATTTTTAACAACATATTTTTAACAATCACCACACCGCCTGGAGGCGACTTTTGTAAACATTTGTTTACGCTTAGTTAAGTCTTAGTAACGCTCTTTTTTATTCTTAATTGTTGGAGCTTGGTGGCTATATCCAATATCTGAAGGCTACGGTATAAGTTTGTCTGTTGTTTGTGAGGTACTTGAGTTTTTTCGCAGTTCCTTAAAATATTTATTATCATTTAATTTATTTGAAATTTTTAGTTATATTACAGATATGGAGAATGCATATGGTGGCTACATCAGATTTTTTCTTGAGATTTTACCTACATTGTATGTGTCGCGAACATTGACACCTCGAAAATAATTCATATCATCACTTGTATCCATATGCATTGCATTGTAACTTCAAGTTCAAACAATCAATGACACAAACCATATATTAATAGGAATAAGAGAAAATTACATATTCTATATGTATACCACGAACGTGGGTAATAAAATATATTATGTAAAAAGACAAATGAAATATTTACCAAATTTTTGCAGAACGTGTCCACAATACCTCAAGCGTCACTGACAAACATTAGTAGAAAAATTTTCTGTTCAAAATGCCATATTAAAATTTATAATTGAAATTCGAAAGGTTTCAGCTTTCATTTTGATAAATTAGGAGGGTTCAGAGTTCCATTTTTGCGAAATAATTGAGTTTAAAATCGAAGCCGATAAATATGTCCCGTCAGAGTTTAAAATAAGAGATAATAACTCCAAAAATTATTTTGCTCATTTAAAATGTTTTTCATTATATTTGCGTACCTCAGAATACATTTTCAAAATTTGATCTTTATTGCATTAATCTGCGAGTAGGCAGATATTGAAAAGTAATATCGTCCCGAATTCCGCCAACGCGAACTTCTTGGTACGTCTTAACTAAGGAACTGGAATTTCCTCTCTCACTGCCCACTGTTTCCACGAATGGCACTGCGAATTTTTCTTCCCTCCGAAGAAATCATTTGAGAGACGAAAACGGCTATTCTCGAAATTTTGTATTGATAAGTAAGAAAAAAGTTTCTGCTTTTTACCCCAAATTCATTATGAATATAAAAATGAAACCACTTTTCCTTACATCGGAATTCTATATCTGAGCCGGATTTATCCAAAAGCGTGATAAATTATATCCCGAATTCCGAACCACATTTTTCATTCTCCTGAAGAGAAAAAAAATGGAGTTTTGGCAGATTGAAACTATCGACAGATTAAGAAAATGCATTGAAAGGTTGTGGAGGGGGAAAGAGAGAGTAAGTGGTGGGGAATTAAACAGAGAGGGAAGCAGAGTGGAAGAGAGGGAAAGGGAAAAGTGAAAGAGAAAGAAATAGGGATACTGAAAGCAACGGGAGAAAACGTTGAGTAAAGCTTGAGGAGAAGGAGAGAAGTGTTGTAAAGATGACGGAGAGGAAAAGTTTGAGAAGAGAAGAAAAGGAATGAAGAAGAAGAGGTTAGAAGGAGATCGAAAAATTTAGAAGAGTGGAAAGGAGATGAAAAATGATGGAATCGAGAAGAGAGAGATATTGAATTCAGGAAAGAGAGAGATGGAGAGAAGGAAGAAACGTTATGGATCTAAAGGAGAGGAGGAAAGAAAGATAAAAGATAAGAAAACTATTAGCATCAGCATGACAGACACTGCTATGTTTCCTATCGCATCTAACACAAGGAACACGCTTGCTATAATTATCACCATGTATAAACATCACACCTTAAATTATTCCATTCGTAATGAAAAACATTTGTTGTTTAATGGGAAATGAAAATTTAAAAATGTCTATGCTTGGAAGTCTTGCGGAAATACACCGAGTAAGGTAAAATTGAAATCTACTGTAAGTGTAGGAGAATAGAGCTGGGGACATAGCGAATATGTAAGAATGGAAAGAGAGAGGAGAAGAGAAAATTAGAAAGGAACGGATGCGATGTAGAGGGTAACAGAAGGCGAGCGGCGGTCGTCTCGTTAAAACGAGACGAAAAAGGGAACCGGTGTTTTGGTAGGTTAGCGGAATAGATATGAGCACGGAGTATAAAAGGAAAAGCTGTAGAGGAGGATTGGAGGGAGAGGAGGAGGTACGAGGGAGGAAGAGAAGCAAAAGGATGGTAATCTGCACCCATAGAAGCTATTGGTGCATAATGTCGGTGGCAGCGAAATCTGGATTAACGGGGAACGCCGTGGGAGTCTAGTTGCGAGCATTGCCGGGAAATGGGATGTTCCCTTCGGTTGGTCATGAATAGTCGGGATTCGAACTCCTCCCATCGTCCCCATAGGACTTCGTCACACCTCGTGGCTTTGGCAGATGACATTTTCGTTCGGGGACGAAGGTTGGGTTGTAAGGATACGTGCCTTGCATCCCGAGTAAACGCAACTCGTAAAAAAGGTTAAACCCTGTTGATTAAGCATGTATAAAATTTGTAAAAAAGAGATATTATTGGTTAAAGGAGTGAATTTATCAACCCCGAGAATGTCTGAATGATAAAACGGACTCCATTTTAGAGCTTCTCCCTTTTACGTTGGGGTGGAAGCGGAATGAGACCAAAATGTAGATGCAAAGACGTTGATATAAGAAACCATCGCGGTGGACCGGATTTAATTTTTAAGGCGGCGATTTATCATGTAAACATTTTTTTCGCTCGCTGGATTAACTAATTTATCTTGAAAGAGAAGTCCATCTACTTCGTGTTGCTTCTCCTCTGATAAACTTATTCTTATTCCGATGCAGATATTCCAGGAAATAATAACGCGACATAACATGCTACGTAAATGAAACACGAAATCAAAATCAGTCATTCGTTTGTGAATTTATGTGGAAGGTTCATTTCTGAATGGCGAATAAGTATTTTCTGCGGTAGATTAAACCGCATCCCTTGGGATCTCATTCCGCAACAGTGGCTTGATGCAAGGGAATTCTCAGTTCTTGTAAGATCTTCCTGTCGTTTCTTGTTACCCTTTCTATGCTCCATTTTGGTTTCCTACCATCTCGACAGATAGAAAAATAAGTTAAAGTGGTTTTCCGGTGGGAAAAGTACGATTTCACTTGTTGAATTTTGATGAGAAAAAATGTTGAAAATAATGGAAATTGACGCCAGCTGAGAATACTTAGTTGAAGGATAACAAAAGTTTATATTTAGACGTTATCATAAAATTTCACTATTTATTTATTTTTTATTTATTTATATGCATACGTATCGCTATTTTTTATAAAGTGTAGCTTGAACGAAGAGCAATCATTATCAATTCGTGTTAAAAAGCTTGCAAACTTAAACCATAATACTTACTCCTGTTTTTCTCTAACCGGTTCTTATTGGTAATGAAGTAGAATTTAATATACAATCTCTCTGCAATTAACATAAGTCACAAACATGTAAAAATACCCTTCTAATGATCACTGATGTATGAATCGTTAAATTAATTGCTGTTTGGGAACAGGAGAATATCGGGAATTTAAGAAAGCAATTATGTCGATGTTGACTAATAGAGGCCGGAATAACAATTACTTTAAAAATAGGTCCAGCTTTTATGGTTACATCAATCCGATTCCATTATCTTCCTGACGATTTGAGGGAAACATTTGTCTGTTTTGAGTAATCATAGCGAGAATACTTAAATTAACAATTCATATGCAATGCTATTTTTTTATTATTTCCAAAACTATGTTTGGAAATAATACCTGTCATAGTTCTCTTAACACTATTTAAAAAATTACGCTTTTTCTATAAAAATTAAATTACTTATTAAATGTTTCGTTATAATTCGGTGTTTTATTTCTCCAATATTGAAACTAGTTTAATTTGTATTAAAAAACAAATAATTTTTTAATAATAGCAAAGTATATCTTCCGTTAATTATTACATAACTTTCCATCGGGAATCTCAGAAAAGAATTTGAAAGTGTAATAGATATAAAGTTGAAAGAAATAATGCAAACATCATTTCGTTAATTTTTCTTGCAAACATTCCTCTAGTAGACAAATTTTCATTCAAACTCGATATTACTGTTCATGTAATAAAGTTAAATTGAAACATATGTTTTTAACTAAAATAATAGTACTTTTCCATCGTACTCTATGAATGCGAAATTTTAAATTAGGAACAGTATAAAGTTCTCTTACAAAAGAGAAATCTAGATTTAAATTGGTAAGATATGCAAAACTTTTAAGACAGTTTGACGCAGGACAGTTCGTCGCAACCGTTTCGGCGCGAGGACCTTTCGGCGCAGGAACTTTTCGGCGCAGAAACAAAATTTTTCTGTTTCCCTGGTTAAAACTCGAGCAAAGTAGCATAAAATATTACTACATATTATATCTTGGCTTCTTGTTGGTAAGAATCTTAACTTAATGGAATATTTCTTTATACCGATACTGGAAATTGCTTGTAGGTACACAATATTATCTTAAAAATAATAACGGTATAAGGGGGTGAGCGGTAGAATTTGTTAACATATGTAGGCGATATGGCTGTCTGTCGTAAAAGTCGACAAATGCCGAATTTTAAATTTGGAATTCGACGATAATAAATAATCTTCGATAAATATCGATTAGGAAAAAAAACATTAATCCTGAATAATAAATTATGATTTCTGTTAGTTTATCACATTGGAACTTATATTATTATTATCAAACATCGTTAGCTGTTAATTAAAAAACTAGACCGAATACACAACGTCTACATTTCGTTTTAAGGGCACTGGATGTATTGCTTTTGTGAGTACATAAACAGAATCCCTCTCATAAGGAGTTGAATTCGCTCCAAGAAAAATCATCGTTAAACGAAACTCCTTTGCATGAATGATAATATAACAAAATAACAGTATTGTATGATTAAGGGTATATTATTTTTCTGTGCTTAAGTTATTTGTAACAAAAATATATTAATTTTCAGATCTTATAAAACTAGCTGCATAATTCGATAGACATTCATATCGCCTATATATGTGAATGATTTCGATCATTCCCTCCCTCCTCCCGCCTGCCGTTATCATTTTCATATGATAATGTTGTGTACCTAAAAGCAACTTCCAGTATCAGTATTAAGAAATATTCCATAAAATTAAGATTTTTACCAACAGGAAGCCAAGATATAGTATGTAGTACTATTTTCTGCTACTTTGCTGGAGTTTTACCCAGAGAAACACAGAAAAATTGTTTCTTCGCCGAAAAGTCCCCTCGCCGAAAGGTCTCTACGCCGAAAGGTCCCTACACCGAAAGGTCCCCGCGCCGAAACGGTTGCGTCGAACCGTTACATTCCGTTATAGAGGCGCCTGAGGCGGCCGCCTCAACTATCAGCACGGCCCTAGTAGTCACTATAGACAGACGGCGCTCTATTTTCTCCTAACGTGCACCATATGTGACGTGTCGCAGATCAACAATCTCAAGAGCAGCACTAAGTGAATAGGAATGGGAATTTTTTGTGACACGGGATTCCTTATCTTTACTGTTACACTTAACGGATGGGATATTTGACAATATGACACTACATTTGAAAAGGTTGTCACTTTTTCTGAAGGTTTATTCTGTACCTGAGAGACTCAAATCACCGTTTCTATAAAGCTTTTCCATAATCATATGCAATGATTCAACGGTCACGAACATGCTAAAATAAACTGAAAAAGAGATATCATAAATCGAACAGAAATTGAAAAATGTTGCGTTAAGATTTAAGCTTAAAAATTTTGAAAAATTAAGAAATTTTTGATGTTGATGATAAGATTCAACTTTAAAAATTTAGAGTCTCGCAATACTTTCTGAAAGTGTTTTTTGATTTCATGGAAGCACATATACTTTTCCACTGTCTGGGCTTGGATAAATGTTGAAAGTGGAGTCTTGGACCCAAGATGTGATGCTGACGTGTTCCTTCACAAAGGCTGGGATGTCGCACTTGAGAACAACTGTGTTCCCATTCATCACGAATGCATCGTGAACCTGCACCTCATAATGTTGCTTGACCACTGAAAAAGCAAATGCCAGGAACATTTAAAGGGGTGAAACCTTTAGGGTGAAATAGTTTTTTCTGAAGAAGTGGCATCAATTTATAACAACGAAATAACAAATACGCGTAAAATGTGGTTTTACTGAAATTAAGGACAATTTTCTGGGAAAATTAAAGTTTCTTGGGAAATGAGGGAGATTTACGAAATTTACTTGTTTCTAATCGTATTCTGTGTATTCAAACTAAGAGAGGTTTGTTTAACGTGTGCAATAATTAGGTCAACTTGTTTTACCGAAAAATGCGAGTTAGATTCTGCAAAATGTACACGTTCTTCGTTCATGTCATGGATTTCAGGATTTTTAATTATACTTTTTCTAATAAAGATGCAGTCTTTTTACATTCATTATCATACTTAATTTATCACTGATCAAATGGCGGAGAGTGTGGCGTAACCCATATCACAAGAAAAAAACGCTTAAAAATACTTAGTGGCACCAAGGTGTTAATGTATCAGAAAAAATATATCGGTCATTATTTCGCCGCATGTTTGCTACATTTATTTTTTCTTCTGAAGCAATAAAACTTAATTTTGTCCATATTTATATTTTTTATTAAAGCACTAGGTAACAACAACGCAGTGGAAAAAATATTTTCTTTAAAATTCGTACTAAAATGTTTCTGGCCGCATTTTTTGGCATTCAACTTCACGCTAATGTTAAATAACTTGTAATTTCGGAAAAATCTATATGGTATAATCTTTATATGTAACTTATCGAGGTTTCCATTACGTTGTGACCAAAATGTGTAATACAGAGATAAATAAGATTTAAACCATTTTAGGCTAGTTATAATCACTGTCACAATTTTTTATATTTATTTATCTGTTCACAAATATAAGACGACCCCGAGTCCTATCATTGGAAAAAATATAAAAACCTCGTCCTACAGCCAGGTAAATACAATACTACTGATTTTTAAACTCAAAAGTGTACGTATAAAAATAACAACTTTAAATCAACGAAATTTGTATTTAATTACAGGAAAGTATTTTACAACAAATATAAACAGAAATAGCATAATAAAGTTTAAGTTCTTTATGAATCTAAAACGGCTCGATAGAATCTGGTTTTGAATTGAAAAATGTGTAGCGATAAAAATCTTTTATCCAATATATAAATTGCTCACGCTGACAACCTTGTCAAACATAAAAATCTTTTCAGCGCTACACTAGGAATGTTTTTCTGTACCCTCGTGGAAATCCATCCATCTTCCCGAAAATCAACTCATCGACAGATTCAGACAGGCCATATGGAAATTGAGAGTTTTCACGCCGATCACGTCCTGTTCCACGGGTCAACTTCATTCTACTAGCGAAATTTTATTTTCACATCTCGTTAGCCTTTTGGAATGAGTTACATGATAGCAAGTGTAGAAAGTCCTCGCGTAATGTCGGCAACGATATGCCGTAGACGCGGGTTTAGGGGAAACGACGTTACACGTGAGGTAAATTCCCATTGATGGAACGCTATAACATGGTACGGGGAATCCCATTTTAATATGTACTCCGATATTAATTTTGACTGATAACTAGCGATCCATCCGGTGCGTGCCAGTGTGCGCTTATTTTGAAGCATCATCCAGACGAACGAGTTAGAGCGATTCCGCAAAGTTACCGCCGAGCGTCTGCGCAGAAGACGCAATAAAAATTCCACGAAACATCTGGTGAGCAAAGTTAACGCTATAAAACGATTTTTCGGATGAAGTTATGAGAGAACTAGCTGTACTAGCGATTACCAGAAATTTTATACTTATCTTAGTGCAATATTAAAAATGCAATAGAATTTTTTTAAAATTTTAATTTAACTTTAAAACTTTTATGATTGTCTAATGGTATTATCGCGGAAATGTTCTTTTCTCGACTCAAGAAGAAATACTTTCCTTTTACGCATTTTTTTATTATCCTATTGTGAAATGAAGTTTTGGGCACATTCTCGTCTGTAATGTAACATGTATAAATGATTGGTTCATCGCATTCACATCGGCCATAGAGGCGTAATTGGAATGATGATCGGAGTTTTTCATTCGCGCGTTCCAATTGCGGAATATAATGGATTAATCTTAGTATTGTCACAATAATATCTTGCAAAATATGACACTATCATTGAACTGTCTATAAAAAAAATCTGAGTAAAATAATTAGCGGACACAAATTCCTATGTTATAAGGCAGAAATCGCGATTTTTGCCTTGTTTTCTTAAGTTCCATATTCCTCTTTATTGGTTCATTTGCGAGACCAATAGCCGAAAATTATCACATCACTATTTTCAAGGGTTTGTACTAGATCGCTCCTTTTTGAGGTTCATCGCGAGAGCGTCGTTTGTGCCTCCTTCGGTTTTAATTCAACTGTTGTCCTAAATTGCGAATACGTAGCTAATTTTTACGATAGATAAGTAGAATTAATCAGAAAATTCTAGTATCATATCCACAGATTCTTTCGTTTTCAACATCTTTTACACTTGAGTCTCCATTTTATGAAAATAATGATGTTTATGAAAATATACAAACTATTTAGTTATTTTTCAGAAGAAATATGCTAATGGTCTTGAAAAACTAAAAGTCAAAACATTTGAACCTGTAAACTATAATTTTATTGTAATTTTTAAAAAAATTGGAGTATTTCTGGAGATTTTTAATTCCGAATAGTAACAAAAGACTTACTTAATAGTGTTAAATTTCACGTAGGGCATTGCTATTTATTCATATTCTTAGACAATGATTAATTTTTTATGAAATAATACGAGTTTGGGTAAAAATTATATAGCCTCTTAAGTATATGTAACGTGTACTGCATTGTCAATAGTTATATACTTTAGGATACCGACAGATTTTCTACCCGCTATAAAATGGATGGTTGTATGACGAGTAGGGTAGTACACTGCTGAAGTTAATTCTTCAATGAATAGAAATCTATGTAAGGAGAGCGTGGAAAACGTACTGAAAAAAATTGGATTGGACTCATAAATACTCAGTATAATAAATAGTTTTTTTAACATGTAAAATGCCATTCATTTAAATCTTATATAAAATATTTAAATATATAATATAATTGTGTTATCGATAACTAATAGCATTTGTTCTGGATTTTAAATCTTTTTAACTTAATGAGTTAGATATTTTAGTTATTTCTCATGACTTAAAAATTGTATAAGCGATAAAATTACGATAATTATTCAATGAATAAAAATACTTCATGCATGTTTATCTATTATGTTTGAAGGTTCGAATCTTGTCCTCCATACTGCCTGTTAAAATGTAATACATTATAGAAGGAAAATTTTGTTTGTTGAAAGTGAGTCGAACACACTCAGAAAAAGATGAAAAGGAAAGACATACTTTGGCAAATGGAAAACAGACTATTTAGAAGATATGGCCAATAAATAGTGGGATTACTCTTAAAAACAATGCAAAAATACTTTAATCGTTATCCTCATAATGTTCCAACCAATATTGTTTATCATTGATCTTTTGTAGCCCTGACTACAGAGCCTCACGCAAAATCCTTACGATCCGCTGTTCCTTCAAAATATTGCATATACTGGCTGAGAGTGTTAAAACACCCGGAGAGAATATATATGGATTCACCTGGTACAGTTTATTTTTGAAAAATGGAAGAGAATTGATATAGGTGTCAAGCCCTCTATTCGAGAAATTTCACTTTGAATTACCTACGAAGGTACTGAGGCGGTTACAAAATTTATTTTCACGAAACATCTGTCTCCGTGCTCACCTGTCCTCACGTTGACTTCACGGCTAAGGATCCTTCCAGCTGAGTTGGACGCCTCGCATCTGTAAACGGCCGAGTGGATGCCGTGTCGGTAAGCCTCGGCCGGGAAGGGGGGGAAGTGTAGGGAGGCGTTGGGAAGTGGTTCCCTGATGTGAGATACGGGGCCGGCTAGTGCCTCGTCCTCCGCCATCACCCACTCCACCTTGGGTGTGGGACTTCCGCGTGCCCCGCAAGCTATAACGGCACCCGTGTCGTTACCAAACTCGACGACTCCACGGGGCTCGTTGATGAACATGGGCCCTTGGCTGTCCAAGTGCTGTAAAGAGAGTAAAAAGAAATTGCTCGTTACTAGAGAATTTGAGAATACGCTGCTAGACATCAGGAATTGCTTCGGAAAGACGAGTCCCTACCATTTAAAGGTGCGTTACCCCAGTGGTGCATTGAGAAGGAAGTAATCGACATTAGAGTAATACGTACCTAAAAGCGAGACAATAATGATTTGACACAGGGGTCGGCAACCTACGGCCTGCGGGCCACGTCCGGCCCTCGAGAACGCTTTACGCAGCCCGCAAAGCTGTAATGAAAAAGTGATCAGGAAAATTTCTCATGGGCAATTTTATATTTTGTGAGTAAAATTATGGTCTCAAAACCTTTTCTGGTGAAGTTTTAATGCTAGTAAATTACGTAGACTTCATTTCGTTCATATGAAATAACAGAATCTCTAGAAAACTTCTGATTTATTCGCTCATCCGGCCCGCCGAGGCTTTCTTGACTCCCAATGCGGCCCTCCGAAACATTCACAACTGCAAATGTTGCCCGCCATGCAGAAAAGGTTGCCGACCCCAGAATTTAACAGGAAGAAAATGCAAATGTTTTTCATGAAACTTTCTTTAAATTTTCTCTTTTTTTATTGATCGTAAAAATAAATTTCCGTTAGATGATTTATCCAAGTAATATACCATTGAGAAATATTCCATATTTTGTTCACAGATACCGATAGAAGTTCTGGGAGAATTAGATTTATTAAAGTGAGCGTAACTATTATTTAATTTCATGGATTTATATTTGTATATTTCATCATACGAAGAATCTTTGATACTGGATCCACAGTTATAAATTAATTTTTCAATTTAACTAGCTGAAACGCCCGGCTACGCTCGGAAAAGGGTTTTCTTTTAAGTTGCAAACGATTTTTATTATTTATTAATAGTGGCAGCTCTGCTCTTAAGCTCCGCTTTAAAAATCTTGAACTCATTATGGTATTTTGCAAAAATCATATATAAAATTTAGTTGACACCCGTAGAGCCAATTCCTTCCAAATCCATAGTTACTGAAAGAGTTTAATTTGTAATTGTGGCACCCCTGTTTAGTTCATCCGGTCCAAATATGCTATTGTGGCTTTATATTATATATATATATATATATATATATATATATATATATATATATATATATATATATAAAATATGATGATATGGTTAAAATCGATGCGGACAGTTTAACACAAACACTTATAAAGAGAAACTTTTTATTACTTTTATTTTGGCAGCCCTGCTTTGTATATCTATCCCAAAAATCTTTTTTTGTTATTTTTATCTTACACAACTCCTTCATACAAAATTTCGTTGAAATCGGTTTGGCCAATTCCTTCCAAATTCATAATTACCGAAAGGTTGAACTTTGCAATTGTGGCACCCCTACTTAGTTAATCGGGTCGAAGTATTGCATTATAGCCATGAATTTCTGTGAAAATTCTATGTACCAAATTTAGTTGAATTCGGTTGGGACATTTCCTTCCAAAAGCATTACTACAGAAAATTTTATTTTGCAATTGTGGCACCCCTGCTTGATCTATCCGGTCCAAATATGTCATTTTTGTCATGTAATTATCTAAAGATCCTATGTACCTACCTAATTTGGTTGAAATCGGTTCAGCCAGATCTTCCCTGATATGTACGTATAGGCAGACGGACATTGCCAAAATTTGGACCGACCGTTCCATGGGGACCCCTCGAAATCGTGACATTTGGATAGACCCTACATTACGATCCTTGACTTCGTGGACTGATTTTATCCATTTTAGGCTCGAAAATGTATCTCATCATAATATTGATATTATTGGAGAATTCCTCAAAATCGGTCAATTGGTTGCTGAGATATCTTTAAAAAACCGGCATTTGAACCAACAATGGGGACCTTCGGGCCCCCGTATGCCGATTTGAACTATTTTTGGCACTACAACTTTCAGGGTTATCCTAAAGCATCTGCTGAATTTTGAAGCTCCTCCATTTATTTTCTGAAGAGTTGTGGCTGCCACAGACAGACAGACGGCCAAACATTCTCTTTTATTTATAGGATTTCAAGAAAATAACATAAAACAAATCAGCCTAGAACAGATATTATTAGCATACAAAAATTTTTTCATCACTTAAGCAAGCTGCCAATTTAAAAATGAACCATCTGCACTTTGTTGGACGCAAAATAAGTTTAACAGGTAAATTAATTACGACATATTATGTGGCACATTTGGAAAAATATGGAAGATCTACCAACTAACTGGGTGAGTAAATTCCAGGTTATGTCTCGTTTGGGTTTTTATAATGGAATGCAATTCATTGCCAAAGTTCAAATTAGGAAGTCGTTTCGAGAGCAATCAACCATGCCGACATAATCCCTGATAAAGATGCATCGTGGCGCACGCGTTCAGATACTGCTGCTGGGTAGAATTAAATACTCATAAAAAGCCATTTATCGGAAATTACCAATACAAACGACTTTAAATGAAGTGGCTTCGGCGCATACCGAGCTAATTTTAGAGTGGAACGGAGAATTTCGTTATTTTTTTCGATACTGACGATTACTTGCCTCATTGGCACACAACTCGATTCGTATGTTCTCGAGCAAAAGGTACGATTGGGATATTTAGAAAGAGATAAATTGAAGAGAAAACAATGATAGTTCATTGGCCTCACATACAGTTGTTTTATTTTTAATATTAGCGTAAAACAAGCAAAATATCACGCTGTTACACTACATTTAGCAAAAATTATTCTTTATATGTCTTCTGTAAAACAACTTATATAAGCAAATTAATGTTTAGAAAACAGCAAAAAGCGAAGTTGTTTGACGGTATAGATACTTACATAACGAATGAAAAATTATACATACCCATTAAATGTGCTAGTGAAAAATACTTCACTTTTATGTGCTGATGGGATCTGAAAGGTTCAATTAAAAAAAAAGGAATCCACTGTAACGTTTTATTCCGGACGTGTAATAAATGATAAAATCATATAAATTGTCAAAAAGTAGCATTTTTACAGAATTATTCAGTGATCATCTCTCAGAACCCTGAGAACAAACTAATTTGCGGTACCAAACAAATTTATTTCCAACATTCGTGACACTTTTCACCTGCAAATCATTTAATCATAGAGGGACCTGATAAACTCTTAGTATGCCACCTCTATATTGTTTACCATAACAAATCCTACGAGCGTCCACGCAGTGGTCGGGAAAATAAGATAATCACATGTTAGCCATGCTCAGCCACAAGTTCATCATTATGTGTAACCTAGGTACTGTGTAAATTATTCCAAATTTGAAAACTTCTCGTTCGTTTCTAGCCGGAAAACATACATCTTCCAAAAATCGCCTTTTTATAAGCATTTCGCGTGATTTTAGACGGAAAATAGTCGAGTCATAAAAGAATTCATTTAGTTTCATATAAGCGGGTTTTTATATGCTGGCGGTGCTCTTCCGCGATTTTAGCAGTGTGTGTTTTATGCTGGGACAACGTTTAACAAACATTACGGGACGAAGTGACTTTAAGATTTTTCATGCCTCATTTATTCGTCTCCCACTCCAAACGCTTTTTGAACCGGGAGATGTCAGCTGTAATGTATAACAAACCTTGCCCCTGCATGCAACACACGCTACGTAAAACTCCTGGAAAGTAGCTCAACCAAAGCAGAAAAGAACAACACAATTGGAGGAACTGGTCGATAATGCCGCGATAAATGACTAATGGCTTCGATAAGGAGCACAACAATAGGTTTCATTGTTTAACAGGCAAAAAATCGCTAGACCATAGAATGGGTAATAGAAAAAATCTCGTTTTCAACTCATGACTTTCTCCATACAGAGCGATGAATAGGTTTGATCTTGACATCTGCGTCCTCAAGAATAATTATCTTTTTTAAACACTGAATAATTTTTACAGTGAAAAATACTTTGAACCACTTTCCGCACTGAAATAACAATACGAAAACATTATTGTTATTTGTTGCTACGGATAAAAAATATCGAAAAATGATTAAAATTACAGTTGGTGGCACTGCCATCGCTGTCAATATTTACAAGAAAATTTGTAAAATAAGACGCTAGATGGCACAGGGATAATTTTTGTAGCTATTGAAATTACCCTAGGCAGCGTAGGCATCGCTATCAACAATTATAAAATCTTATCTTAGGTACGGAAACAAAGGAATCACTTAGCGACGTACTACTTAGCAAATTCGGACGAATAACCAAAATATCTCTTAACCCTTTCACGACCATGGGGGACATGTGTCCCCACATAAAATCTTGATCGTGTACGTAAACCAACATTATTTAAATATTTTTTCAGCAAATGCGTAATCCGGAACGTATTTTTGATAATTTTATTACTGGAAACCCTACGTAAACGTCACCTGTCAAAAGAAATTTTCGCGGCAAGTCGTACGTTCAGAGCGCGGCGTATTCAGCATAGAATATCGTTTGTTATATGTTTATGGTGTAATATTTTCATTTGATGGTAAGTAAATAATAGTTTTATTATGTTTTGCAATAGAATTTTGAAATAATATTCCATAAAAACGAGCAAAAACATAAAGGGACGCCGTTGTCCCTGTGGACGTAAAGGGATACATTTACAAGGAAATTACTCGTTGTTGTAATCGGTGTTTTTTGTATTTTACCCACTTTTGTATTTTATTTGTCTTTTTATCATTACAGACATGTCGAGAAAAGGGAACGTTATTATGAAACAGTATATTAGAAATAAACCAATAAGATGGGGTTTCAAAATGTGGTGCAGAAATGATGCTAAAACGGGCTATTTGTTTGAATTTGATCTGTGCACGGGCAAAAAATCATCAGAACCCGAGTATGGGTTAGGCGAATCGGTAGTGCTGGAGCTTACAAAAGTCATTGAAGGTTTAGGTTGTGAAGTGTACTTAGATAACTTTTTCAACTCAACTTTTTCCATGCTGCAATACGAGTTGAAAAACCGGAAAACCAAGGCATGCGAGACTGTTCGCCATAACCGAAAACATCTTCTAAAATCTGCGCCATCAGATAAAAATATGAATAGAGGAGATATTTATACTGAAAGTTTCGATGGTATATCCTATGTAAAGTGGATGGACAACAAGTCGGTACATCTTTTGACAAACTTTATATCGCCTATACTTACGTCCACTGTAAAGCGGCGAAAGGCAGGATCTGCTGAATAGATCGACGTAAAGTGCCCAGAAATTGTCATAAAGTACAACAAACACATGGGCGGTGTTGACCTTATGGATCAGCGCAAGGTGTGCTACGAATTGAATCGTAAACCAAAGATAAAGTACTACCTCCGTCTATTTTTCGATCTTCTGGATATAGCTGTCAATAATGCCCATATCATTTACACAAAACTTCACGAAAATAAACGTGCTGTTGGCCCATTACTATCCTGCCTCGAGTACAGACAGGTCATAGCTCGATCTTTGATTGGCGATTTCTCTTCGAGGAAGAGGGCCATACCTACGACGGTGACAAGTGCAAAACGTGTATTTCTGAAACGTTCCATGCCTTCACATCCCATGGCGAAAGCGAATACACGTAAAAGATGTGCAAACTGTGCTAAAGGTAAAATTGAAAATCGCACTAATAACACTTGCACTACATGTAACGTTCACCTATGCTATACAAAAGACAGAAATTGCTTCGCTGAATACCATAACTAAAAGACTTATTTACTCATTTTTATTTATTTAGATTATAGTGTTTATCTTTTTTATGTCCATTGTTGTTGTTTTTGTTGATTTATGTACTGTTATGTTTAGTAAAATGTAGTTGAAGTCAATATATAAATGTTAGTAACTTTAATTGATTTGCAACCCTTTACGTCCATTGGGACACGTGTCCCATGAAATTCTATAAAACCTACAATTTTTTTCATGTAATGATGTTGTTTTATTTTAAATAGATTCCTAATAAAGTCATTTTAATACCTAAAACTTTGTATTACTTCATAAGTCCTTCTCGTCCTGAAAGGGTTAAAGAATTCGTTTTATGAAAAAAAATGATTGAAACATAACTTCTAGAAAACTATGCAGTCTACAACTTTGATAATGGCAAATATTTAAATAAATTAAGTTCAAAAGGTGATATTTAAAAAATAATGAAAACTTACTCAGGAGACGTTAAAACGTGTATTTCCGTTGAAATCTCGAATTCGGTTTTTTTTCACGAAAACAATTGTTTCTCCTATACTGCATAATACCAAGTAAAATGGAATGCGAGGAAAATAACGGAGAAAGGAGAAAGGATAGGAAACGTAAGTCATTCGAAAGCGGAAGGGAAGATCTGGAATGTGCGGAAAAGAAAACGAAAAGGGGAAGCGAGAGAAGGAAATGTGAAGGAAGGAAGTTGGAAGGTGTGAGGAGGGGAAAGAGAGAGGGGACGACTAGGTGAGGGATGAAGAAAAGGTTTCTCAGCCGGAAGCTTCCAGATTAAACGTTAGCGCGAAATGGGAATCCAATTCCTTTATGGTTTAACTTTAATTACGGATTTTTAGACGGGAGGTGGGGATGGATGATGAGACTCTATGCGAATCCCAGAGGCGGTGTGGGATGGGTTTTAAGAGTGGAAGCGAGAGAGAGGAAAAGACACCTTCTCACGGAAATCCCATTAAATAATCCCTATTAGAACGCGATTGTCTCCAAAGCGTATATAGTCGATCGATTTCCTCGTTTTTCGTCTAGTCTCTTCTGACGTAGCGATCCTAGGATTTAATTTCCTTTCTTTTAAGCGATTTACGAGGTTCTATTCTAAACCGAATCAATGTGCAACTTTTCATAAAAGTCTTTTATTAAATTACTCTATTGAACGCAAACCCGATGCATCGGCTCGTAAAAACGCCAGGATTTGTTAAGTCGATATTCGAAATCAGTTTAAAAAAGCGATTTAATGATATTCCAATTCCTTGATAGGAAGCAGAGGTGAAAAAAGTCACGAAAACTTCAACTAATTATTATATATTTTTACTGAGAAAATAAAATCTGATTCTTTGACAGAGAAAGATTGCTAAGCGTATAATAGATGGAATATAGGGATTTAAAGATACTACTCAGACAGGCAAAAGCTGTAAAGTTGAGAATATTTGTGAAGCGGGTTCGATTCTCGGTCATAGCAAAAATTTCCTCGCTTCAAAAATATTTCTAAGCGTATAACACACTGAATGATAAATTATTTCTAAGTTGAAAACATAATTTTCTTTAAAGCAGTCCCGCTAAGTTATAAAAAATCTTTTTACTAATTGGTTTTATATACTTATCGTTATATTTATTAGGGTTAGCATTACAAAGACTTTAAAACTTATACAATCCGTACTTATAATGGACATAATTCTTATTCACGGAAAAACATTCGTTGCTAAAGATGAAGAGTTTAATTAAAAACGACAACATTGAAAATAATCCAACAACTGTCTGTCCGATTTCAATATATTTCGCGAAATTAACTCAGAATTGAAACATTATGCGGAGTTCACCATCTTTTTAAATGATGGTCAACCTTTCTTTGTCTGTGACATGCCACACACAGAATAAATTAGAAATCTGTTACCTGCCACCTACTAATTTCACTAGCTATCCAAATTAATATTATGTTAACTATATTGGTAAAAAAAAAACAATTTTAACATTATATTATTACCTTCTCGTATAACTGTTTTCGTTGACATAAATTTGTTTTGATATAAAAATAGTTCTTAGTGAGGCTTTTTAATATTTTTCAAGCTAATAATTTCTTCAATGTTTATATAATATTTCAGTACACCAGTAGAATTGGATTTTGAAGGTAATCATCAGTCAATTTCGATAGGCACTTCATTTTTATTGTATTCATTATCGACAATGTCGGTTCACATATATCTTGAACCAAATTTGGAAAAATACTGGAGCGTTAGAGTTTGTAATTTGGGAAGGTTACTCAAAAGAAGAAATTTCCAAAAGGCATCATAGTCTTTAACTGGTAGGAGTGTTAATTAATTCTTTACACTTGATCTGCTATGAGAAACGATTCCAAAGGTTCAGAATTGCAGTCTAAATATCTGCTGGGTAATAGTCGAGATCCGTATGGGAATTGCGAAAGAGTTCGTGAAATAGCAACGTTTATTTTGTCTTCCTGGAAGTTGGCAAATCATATCTCTAAGTAATTTAGCAATGTAGGAATTCAATTTATATAGTAATAAAAATTTTCGATGATACCCCTTTCATTTTCCATCTGTTGCATCTGATTTATCATATCAGGATGTATCGGGATAAATCACCCAAAAAAAGTTTGGCTTTTAAAGATGATATTGCGTTGAACATGGATAGAAAGAGGCAATTTTTATCTTAAAAGCAAAATTGAGGTTTTTCAACTGACCCATAATAGCCATAAGTAAAGCTATATCATAAATCCACTCCTTTTTTCAGGAGTCCGCAGTCATCTCGAATTTCACATTTTTTCTCTAAAAATTTCAGAACACTAATTCTAAGATTCCAAAACTTCTCGAAGTCTTTTTCACTTTGACAGCCAACAGGCATCGCAAAAGTGGTGTAACTCATCATCATATTACGCATTCATAGAAAGAGGTAACGAAATTACCGGCGTTCTAGTGCCCGAGTTAGAAGTTTTTTATACAAAGCAGTATTAGATTAAACTCAATCGAAAAATCCAAGTCCTTGGAATAGAGAGCTTCCTGATAAATAATACCATGCCACTTATATATCTTGCTGCTAATTCATTTTAATTTCACTAGTATTAGAATAATTGCTATATTTGGAACTATCAATTTTGTACATAATTACACAGTTTTCTTTGACTAATTATAGGATCAGTTTAAAATTTCTTCGTGTTCGACATCATGGACAAGGTTTATGAATGCCTAAAACAATAATGTAAAAGAGCCTTGAAATAAAATCCTCAATGTTATTAATAAATGATAAAGTACCAGATTTTCAGATTAAAAAGGAGGCGGGGACTCTTAAGAGATGAACTTGAGGTTCCAAAGTTATGCAAAACACCTTGAGGGGACAACTTAAACACTTTCACTTTGAGTCAGTCCGACGAAAATTTTTCAGAAACAGCAACTTAGCGAAACGTTTATATTTCCTCAGGCGAT
Organism: Tanypteryx hageni; assembly: GCA_028673005.1. Taxonomy (NCBI): domain Eukaryota; kingdom Metazoa; phylum Arthropoda; class Insecta; order Odonata; family Petaluridae; genus Tanypteryx; species Tanypteryx hageni. The sequence continues at coordinate 166,912 of JAJPWW010000326.1, read as the reverse complement.
GTCCTTAATTGAGCCCAACGGCTTAAAGTGTTTCGTACACAGTTAAGCGCGGTGATCCGTATAAACATTAACGCAAACGAAGCATTTGACAAGCACGTTCAATTTTAATTGGTTTATTTTTTAACCATGCTTGCAATGCAAAAGTTATTGCAAGAAAAGCAGTCTTTATACCCTTTTTGGGGAAGTAAGAAAGATCGAGTAACTCTGGTTAGTTTAAACGGAAAATGGCATTCCATTATTTTATTTTTCAATAGCTTACATTAAATATCCAGTAAAAGTATGTAGTTATTGGCAGCATATCTAGGAAATCCAGAAAGCAAAGAAATAAGTACATATTTTCAAACTCGTAAGAAAACTCAAATATTTCCATCAGAAACGCATATCTCTTTTATATTTCATTATTTAATTTACTATCTAACGTAGTTATCGGTAAAACAAAATTCAGATATTTCAATGGATTTGTAACATACTAAGTAAATCGTTTTATTTTATAAGCTCAGCCTTCTAGTTGTCTAATTCTGTTATTTTTTCAGTACGCGCATCGAATCCCTTAGCAATACGACATAATTCATCGAGTATGAACAGGATATTCCTCGTAACTTCCCGCTATTTGCGTATTTTTCATGACATGCAAAAATCTAAAACACATAAAAAAGATAAATATGATACGGAACTGAGGTTCAACAATGTTTGGCTGGCAAAAAAGGTAATCTTTCGGGGTTACTGAGCACTAAGACCGAGGATTTCTTCCGAGAAGTAAAGGAAGAGGAAGGGAGAGGAGAAAAAGGGGATACGGATTGTATGGCTGTCGAAATGCTAGGACAAGAATTTCAAGAGAAGCCGTAGAGAAATTCTTAAAGAAATGGCAGGGTTTCCGCGAATACTCATTCGGCGATCGTATAGAGACGTTTAGAATATCACACATATCACTCGATTATGGCGTGCAAGCCTATTAAAAGCAGGCTATGACTACTGTAAATTGGTCGCAAGGGTTTCTATTGATAAGGAAACGTCCTTACGATACATGATATTCATTTCGTCAACTGTATTATTTTATTTTTATTTTTACTTTTTTATTTTACTTTTTACTCGAACCATTGAGAAGCTGTAATTTTCATCAGTTCACTAGCATATATGATAAGTGATCATCATATTTAATGAGTTTTGATTATATGAAGAGCTTGGAAAACTATTTTCTCCAATAGCAACAATAAGGTTATTGTTAGTAGGAAAACAAAGTTTTCCATATTGATTTCAGTAATATGTGAGCTCAATAATTATTTCTTGGACAAAGAGAGATTGTTTAGAGTATAATTTTATAATTTGACATATATTCAGAATATAAAAAAACCCTTATTCTCTTTGTCACTTGGTCATTCTGTCTGTAACGCTCAATATCTTAGCCGTTTCTTCAGCCAGTTAAAACAAATTTGGTAAGATTGCTATACTATAGTTTTATAATACAATGATCTTATTTATTTTTATATTGTTTGATTACAAAGCCCGTTTTAAAGGGGCTAATTCATCTAGCAATAAAATAAAAAGAAAAAATATAAACTAATCCAAAAGTAATATACATTATGTGACACCGCAGCAAAGAATTAAAATATTATAAAAATAAACCACTCAAAGTTTGAATTTTTATTGAACTTATCCATCGACGGTAATGCAACATATAAGTCACATATAAGTCACCTTACTCTAATTTTCAACATCATGCATACTATGAAAACATCATCATAAACATTTTCTTCCGATAATATTTAAGATTTTATTGTACCCAAAACACTAATTGTGCACTCACTGTGGTTTAGGGTATCATAGATAATTTTAATTCTCACGTACTACTGAAAGCACAAACACGACGATTACATTTTAGATATCGACTGTAGGAAGGGGCGAATAGGTTTGTTTTTCTCTAGGACTATAAGGGATCACAATAGGAGAAGCAACTCTGATAGTAGTGACGGTAAAACGTGAAAAATATGTTAATGTTGGGCTTCGTAGTTATTCGAGAAATTCTAATTCTTTTCAATTGTTAAATATGATGGCGTCATTCCTATTTCTCGATATTTTTTATCCAAATACGCGGAAAAGGCATGGATGACGATGCCATAATCTTAACAGCAAATATCCTAATTTTTCCATAAATTTACTGCATAGGGTATTGTCTGAATGATGATTATTCTTATTGCTCATACAGTGCAATGTTAGTCATCATCATCATCATCATCATGCTTCTGTCCGAAGACAGGTTTTAACTGAATCGCTGCCTCCATTTCTCTCTTTCCCTAGAAGCCTCTTTTATACCTCTATAAGTATTATATCCCTGCTTTATATTATCTAATATTCCTATTCTTTTTCTCCCTCTTCCTCTTCTTCCACTAATTTTTCCTTCTAAGATCGTCCTTTGTAAATACTGTCTTCTCAATATGTGCCCTATCCAATTTGCTTTTCTTTTCCTGATTGTTTTTATTAGCGTCCTTTCTTCTCCCACCATTTCTAATACCTCTTCGTTTCTCTTCCTCTCTGTCCATTTCACTTTCATCATTCTTCTCCATACCCACATCTCAAAACTTTCTAAATATTTTTCCTCCTTTCTCCTTACCGTCCACGTCTCTGCACCATAAAGAGCTATGCTCCATATGTAGCATTTTGCTAATTTCTTCCTTGTTTCTAAATTTATTTTCTTGCTTGTGAGAAGCTCCTTCTTCTCGTTAAATGCTGCTTTTGCCATTGCAATCCTACTTCTGATGTCCTGTGTACTACTTCCATCCTGTGCTAAAATACTGCCGAGATGTTTGAAACTACTTACTTTTTCCAATTTTTGGCCATTTACCATTATATTTAATTCTTTATGTTCCTTTGAAACCACCATGACTTTTGTTTTTTCTGTATTGATCTTCATTCCATATTGTTGGCCAACCTCCACTAGTCTGTCTGTCATCCTCTGAAGCTCTTTCTCGCCTTCTGCTATTAAGCCCTGATCATCTGCGTATTTAATGGTGGTAATACTTTCACCTCCTATCTTAAATCCTTTCTCTTCCATCAACGCTTCTTCTGTTATTGTTTCTGCATAAATATTAAATATCGCTGGTGAAATAGGACAACCCTGCCTCACTCCCCTCCCTATTGAAGTACTTTCTGTTTCTTCTCCTTCAACCCTGACTCTAATCTTTTGATCAAAGTAAAGGTTTTTATGCAGTCTTTTATCTTTCCAATCTATTCCAATTTTGTTTAATATACCCAGCATTTTATCCCATTTCACACGGTCAAAAGCTTTCTCCCAATCTACAAAACAAAAATACATATCTTTATTGACTTCTAGCGCTCTTTCTATCATCATCGTCATACATCCTATAGCATCTCTAGTCCTTCTTCCTCTTCTGAAACCAAACTGATTATCTTGCAGCTCCTTTTCTATTTTACATTCAATTCTTTTGGTTATTATTCTAGTTAGAACTTAACTGTATGAGAAATTAAACTAATTGTTCTAAAATCCTTACAACATTTTGCATTGTTCTTTTTCTCCAGTGGTACCATAACAACATCTAAAAAATCTTCAGGCCATATGCCAGTATCATATACTTGGTTAAAAAATTTTGTGCGTTGCTTAACTGCTTTAGACCCTAAAACCTTGAGAACGTCCACGGGTATATCATCACTCCCAACAGCCTTCCTTCTTTTCATGTCATCAATTGCTCTTTTAACTTCAGACTCGAGAATACTTGGTCCTAGCTGATCTTCTTCCACATCCTCTTCTTCATTTAATTCAATATTTCTTGGCTTTCCTTCTTTGTCATACAGAACCTCAATGTATTCTTTCCAGACATTCTTTACATTGTCTGGCTCCGATACTATTTTACCACTTTTGTTCATGATTCCTTTACGTCCTATCTTTCTTGCTTTTTTCTTGAATAGTTCCCTTGCTTTGCTATACATGAGGTCTGTTCTACAAATTCTTTCACATTCGACAATCTCCTCGCATTTTTCATTTATCCACTGTTCTCTTGCTTTATCTGTTTCCCTTCTTAAAGCATTATTTAACTCCTTGTACTTTCTTTGGCCTTCTTCAGTGTTTATGTTCTTCCACTTTCTCCGCTCTTCCATTTTTTGCAGCATGGCTGCTGTGATCCAGGGTTTTTTGTTTCTTTCACCCGTTATCTTTCCTACCTTCTTTTCCATTACATCTTTAATGTTGCTATGGATGTATCTCCACTCCTCATCTACATTCTTCCTATTTTCTTCAGCTCTCTCCCCCAACCTTTCCTCCAGCTCAGTCATGATAGCCTCCTTGTTTTTAAGGAGTTCCTCTAAGTTCCATTTCTTGTTAACTCTTATGTTTCTCCTAACGCTCTTCAGTCTACATTGTATATTTGCCACCAATAGGTTGTGGTCAGAATCCATATCTGCCCCTGGTAGTGTTTTCACATTTTTAATGCTATTTCTAAATCTTTCATTGACTAATGTCTCATAAAAATAAAAAGGGCCCTCTTTGTTTCCTCTCCCATTCCTTTTTCTTCCAACCTTTCCAATTTCTCTCTTCCCTAAATTCACTCTTTCGTTTCTCTTCCCCTTTTTATTCCTCGCGACGTCGATGAGGGATAGGGAAGAGAGGAATGTATCTTTTACGACACTGTCTATCTAATCGTTTTTGCCCAGTTAGAATTTTTGAACGAGGGTTTTCAATCGATCTTCAGTGAGAAACTGATCCAGCGCAAAATGCGTTTTAGTCGAATATTCTTAGTTTATTAGATACAAGATCCGCGAAATGGTTTCTTTTTTAGAAAAAAACCTGTCGTGCCTTATTAATGCGGCTTTTTTCTGTTTTGCTGCATTCGTCGTCATTTCTGGTGCGTTGAGTGAGTACAAATGTAAATTTGTCGTAATGACTCGCGCGCGCTTGTAATACATTTCGATCGATCTTGTTGCCTTATAAAATTCACAAAATAGGAAGCTAAAAGTTTTTCCTTTAAACGCACACACAAATCTCTCAATTGAAAGAAGTGGATTGAAGATCATGACGATATACATATAAATTCTGGTGATAAGAACAAAATGGTCGTTCATCCTTATGTCACGAAATTAAAAGTAAGTAAAATTTAGTGATAATCACTTGTGTCATACTCTAACTAGATATGCTACAATATATTAATACAACTTATTACTTCGGTCTGGCATAGAAAAATATAAAGCACCGTCCGTTTCTGTAGGAAGATGTTTTTAGGTGAAACGTAAAAGAAAATTGAAGACGACAAAGATTTAAGAGAATTTGCAAAGCGAGAGGAACGTCGGTTTATGAAACTCTCGGTGAAGACGCGATCAACATTACATTAGCACAGACATTTACAGCAGATCGACAAAAACTTTAGGAAGATAAAGTAGAAAAGCGTAAAGATGACAGTGAGAAAGAAGTATTAGAGAATGCAGAAATCTAAAAAATCGAGTGTCTGTCTTAACCAAGCACTTGAATTTATAGAGCGGCAAAAAGAATATGGTCATTTTCCGATAACGTAATGAGTATCAACCTCGTCAACAGGAAATATTTCAAAACTACAAATGTCAATCACTTACATTTACAGATTTGGACAGAATATATGCACATTAAGACTAGGTGGCTTCTTGTAACTCTAGCTGTTACAACAGAAGTTATTTAACCTTCTTCACGGGATACCCGACTGAATACTAATTTTAGAAAGAATCATTTATTTGAAGAAAATTCCATGAAATAGTTGTCTTTAAAATTATTACAAATCAAAACCATTTAATGTCACTTCATATTTAAAATTTCCAAGACGGAAAAAGTGCTAATAGCGGTTCACGGTGTCAATCAAAATGTGTAAAATATTTCAAACCGAAAATCACAGAGTAATGGTAAATATTTCGGGGGTGCGAAATATATTTTCCTATGTAATCCTAAACAGAAAACTGTGAAACTCGGGATTTGTATTAGAAAACTAGCGCCACGTGTGGGTTGACGTTTAGAATAATGCATTTGGTGGTGCCAAATGGTTTGATAGCAGCTGAGAAGTGAGGAAATGGCCAAATGTTGAGTTGTGCGAATGAAAGAAGTCAGAGTGGGAGGGAAAGGGCACACATTAGCTCCACGAATCAGGAAAATCGATCAAAATCTCCCATATATTGAAATGGAGGAAACAGCAATCCATTGCTAGGCCAGTCACACAGCCACTCTTCGCCAAGGGAAATTGAACCATTTTTCCCTCTCCACATTCAACCCTCTTTCCCTCCGTCTATCTATCTCTTCCTTTTCCCTTCCAGCATTTTCGCCCCTCTCGTTCTTTTTCCATCCCTCCAAACCTCATACTCCTCTCACCCTCTCCACTTTTGTGCCCCTTATCCATATCCTACATTACTTTTCCCTCTCATTCTATTTTTCCTTCTCTCTCTTCCTATTTATCTCCTTTCATCTCTATCCTTCCTCTTTTTATTTTCCTCGCTCTTTTTCCCCTCTATTTTTCTCTTCGTTTCTTTTTCATCTCACATTACGTCTAAATTTCTTCCCTTTTCTCTTTCTTTTCTCTCCTACGTCTTCCATATTTCTCCTACATCATCCATCTTTATCCTTCTATTTCTGTCCCCCTTTCCTCTCTGTCACTCTTTCTCTTTCTCTCGACCCCCTCTTTCTCTCTTCCATCATATTTCTATTTCATATCCTCAACCCTATTTCCCCTTCCCACGTTATTCTTTCGCCAATTCTCCCCTCTCTCCTCTTCCCTAATCCTTTTACTCTTCCTACATCCACTTTCTTCCCCCATTTTCCTCACTCTTTCTTTCTCCTTAGTTCAATCATTTTCCATCCACCACTTATTTCCCTCACTTTGCCTCCACTAACTCATCAAACATTCCCTTTTCCTTCCTTTTCGTCTCTTTCTTTCCATCGCGGGCTCTCTCCTCCCCACTTTTTCCTCCTCCCTCGCTTTCCTTACCTTCTCCCCCTCTTCTCCCTTCTCATTCCTTTTTCTCTCTTCCTATCTTCACCATCTATGCTCTTCCACCTAAATTCACCCACCTCTCCAATTTCAGCCCTCCCAGCCTCTTTTTTCCTCTCTCCACTTAGCCTTCTTCCTATCCTACTCCCTTTCCCCAACAATTTTTCTTCTTTCTCACCTCTCTCTCTCTCTGTTTCCTTTCCTTTATCATGCGATCCTTCTCTCTCCAGCTCCATCTCACTCTCTCGTCCTTCCCTCCATTACTACACTTTAATCTTTTTCTTCTTTCCTCTGTCTCCTCTCTCCTCTGCCCTAATAAAGTCGTTTGTTTGTCTCTCTGTCTGTATCCCCTCATCCTCCTTCCAACCCCGTCTTCCTCAATCCTTTCCCACATCCCTCCAACATCCCAGGCGGCCTCCCTTCTCCCTCAGTTCCCTCCACACACCGCCCATTCCTTTAACCGCTTTCATACTCTTCACTCCAACGACCTGCTCAATCCCCATCCCTCCATCATCTTCCCTCCCTCTCTCTTTCTCTCTCTCCTTGCTCGCATCTACGTCCCCCGCCCTCAATCCTCCAACCGTCCCCGTACGCCAATCCCACCCAGCCCTTCGCTCGCCTCAGCGGACACTTAATCTCTCTTTTCGTGCATTCGAAACTAGAAAGATGCCTCACAAAACACGGGTAAATAGCTTGGCTTACGTTTTTTAAGCCCTCTTAATTTTTTCATGCATAAAACCATATCGGACGTCAAGAGGATCATGTAAGTATTAAATATCATCCGTCATCGTTCTTTTTATTTTTCAGACGTGTCTCCCTAACAATATTACACTACGCGATCGATAACGAGAGTTCCCTCTTTGTACGGAGTGCTGATTGCATATTTTTTATACGAACGGGTAATCTATCCCAAATCGACAACATCCGTCCCCGAAAAATATTTCCGTTTAATTCATTAGGCATCATCGACCGAATACGGGCCAAACTCGACTGAAGTGAGTAAATTGATTTGATTAGAGTTTTGGCGGAAGTAACGTAATTACGACCTTCCCTCTTTTTTCCTTACCCCGCTGCCTTTCCTTCTCAATGAAATCATCCGTCCCTCTTCGCCTCTTTTGCCTAATGTCTGGACGAAAGAAAGCCTTTTTCCACCGACCCCGGCAATATAATTTTACTTTTTCCCCGATCCTTTTACTCGTTACTCAACCTCCTTCGGTTATGCATTCTGCTTCTCTTCCACTTTCTTTCCTTCTCCCATTCTTCATTTCCTTCTGTTTTCCTCTTTCCGATGTATCCTTCCCCATCTCCCTACTTCCTTCCACCCCAATATCCTCCCTCACGTACGCTCGCGCGGTGATATCACTACACGTTCTATCAGCGATCATATTCCTCTTCGCTCTCGTTTACATTACAGTCTCGCACACGCACGCACATCTGATCGGAATTCCGCTATTTATCATTATATTCTTCTTTCTCTCTCTCCAACCATTATATATATATATATATATATATATATATATATATATGTGTGTGTGTGTGTGTGTGTGTGTGCGTGTGTGTGCGCGTGTGTGTGTGTGCGTGCGTGCGTATTTTTTCCTTCGATTCATATCCGTTTTCATTCCTCTTTTTGAATCTCCTTTTCTTCTTCTGAGTCCCACTTTTTCCTATTCTCCATACTTTGCCACTGCATGTAAATATATCTTTATCCGCTCATATCTCGAGTTTCATTATTGTTTCATCCCTCATTCATCTTTTCCTCGCTCTCTTCTCCTCTTTGTAGATCCCTTTCTCCTCGTACCCACATTACTTAAAACTCTTCCTCCTCTCTCACTCTCGACTCCCACGCCATTCTTCTTATCATGTTTCTCCCGCCTTTAATGCTATCAATCCTGTGTTTCTGCCGCATTCTTCCTTACCCCTTAGCTCTCTCCCTCCCACGCTCTCCACTCCCTTCACTTCTTTTCCATTCTTATCTTTGTCACTCATGCGCCACTCTATACTCAAACGTCTCCCACTCCTTTCCCTTTCCTCTTCACGCCGACTCCTATTTTCTCTTTACATTCCTCCCTACAACTCCTCTTCTTTATTCCTTCCGCTTCCTTCTCTGACGTTCTCCCTCTCCACTTTTCTTCCTCCGCCGGGTCTCCCTTTCTCCCTTGGGCACCTGCCTCGGATCGCACCCTACTCCTTTTCAATCGCTACCCAGCTCCAACTCCTCTCATATCTACACCGACAGTGGGGAATATTTCACCGCGAAGTGAGATACGTTTTTGCAGTGGGTGGGTCGGGACCCAAGGAGGTAAAGTAATGGAAATTTTAAGGAATTGGGAATGCTTTCGGCTTAAATAAAATAATTACTTCTTATTCCAGAGGTTCTTTTGGTTATTATCAAGACATCGTCCTGGCGGATATTATTTACGAACATTAAACCTTCCTCTCGAAAGGGGTGCAAAAGTTTGAACACAATTAAAATCTTTCCATAAGTGGTCCTTTATTCCTAGGATACCATTTTTGATGATGTTGGGAGCATTTTAACATTATTTTAACGCAATTCCTTCGAGAAGGTTTATCTTATCGTAACATGCCACTTCTTGAGCTTCTTGTGGCTCTTTAAGGACATATCAGCAGCTCTTCAAACAATTACTTCATTTTGGCAAAAGTAGGCAGAGAATCAAAGGGCCGACGCGTTGTATGTCGGTTAGTTGCGCCCGCAAGTCCAGTTTAAGAGAGCGAGCGAGAAGGAATTTAACCCGAACGTTTACTACATACATTGGTGCGAGTTCTACGATACCAACTCCCGTTTATTGTTATTGCCTGCCGTTTTTGGGGATCATTTTACCCAGAGCTGCAAACCACCTAAAATTTTTGACCGGTTCGGTTAAAAAATTTCTGAAGTGGTTCGGTTCGCGGTCCGGTTTAAAATGCAGTTTTGACCAGTGGTTCGGTTCGGTTCAGTCAAGTATATCGTCTGAAATAATTCGCATAGTTTCTTAGTTCATTAATGATAGTAATAATATCACATTATAATAAAATATTACTATAAAATCTTATTTTAAATACAAGTAAATTACATATATAAATAATATATTTGACAAGTAATAAAATCACATGTTAATAATTTCAGCTTGAAGTGATGATATCTCGATATCAAAATATATATCGAACTAAGGTAGGAAAAAATACAAATTTTTATCAAGTTATTTCGCAGATTCTATTACATCAGTGTATTCCACTTAAATTTATAATTGTTAATATTCCGCGACTCATTTATTGGTCAAAGCGAAAAAACTCTTTCCCTACCCCTGGGAGGGGCTCCTAATCCGATGCAGTGCTTTTCACGTCTTCATAGTAGCCATTCTAGAAGCCTAGCCGTGAACGATGGGAACAGAAAAGAAAGAGAAAGGAGTAAAAGTTTCCTACTCACTGGATTTCCCCAAAAAAATTTCCCAAATTTTTGTTGACCCGTAGTCGATGTTTGAACCAAAAACCGAAACACTTTTCCAAAAAATGTTGGTTTGGTTCGCGGTTCAGAAAAAAGGGTGCGGTTCGGTTCGCGGTTTGGTTCGGCTCGGAGCTCTGATTTTACCCCTAGATCAAAGCCGCTAAGGGACACGTGGACGAAGAGTATTTTTGTCTAAGGCCGGGATTACGATCGACGTTTACTGACGTGACGGAAACGGACGGTGGCGGTGAAGTCCTCCGTCGACGGCACGTCAAGGAGGGGTCTATTATGACCGACGGAAGTAGTAGCGCCAACTATTACACGATCAATATTTATTGGCAATACTAGTATTGTCAATATTATTTAAATTGTGAATGCATTATTGATGGTATTGACAATACAAAATATGATAGAAAAGTATTGTTGAGTTTCAAAATATTTTGACCGTGTGGAGTGATTATTGCCGATATCATTCCACGTGGTCTTACCTGATTGGCTGACGTGAAACAACGTGACGGGAAAGCTAGACTTTGACAAGGTTCGTTCCGTCTCCGTCAACTTTGGCGCCAACGTACGACTATCGTAATTAGTAGCATGGTTATCACACTACCAAAACATCTGAAACGCCACCGTCCGTTTCCGTCACGTCCGTAAACGTTGATCGTAATCCCGGCCTAAATGAGCAGCTATGTCTATTCAATACCATCCGCCAGCCTTCCATAAAAATTTCTCTTAGATCTGCTAAATTAATAGGCACAAGGTTCTTTACGCCCTTATGCTGTCGCAAAAGCGGCTGTTGTGGAAGTTATTTTATTATTATTTTACTATTATATAAAATATATATAATTTTGGCAAGCTATCCTCTCACGGTGCTATTTTACTGCCGTTCTCCCACTACAGCATTCTATATTGGCTGATATTTTGCAATAATGTATTGTTTTTATGTTTGTTAATGTAAAATTTATATAAATTTCTGTCAATCATATTTAATTCTAGACGGTTACTTACTTTGTAAAGAACTTTGAAACTCACATCAAAAGAAAGTTTATAATCTCTCATATAGGTATCAAAATTGGCAACGCAAATATTCACAACAAACATTCCAGCTTAGACCTTGGTTTTCCTTTGGTGTTTCAAGTATAAATCTATTTTACCATTCTCCCTTTTTAAACGAATAAAGTAAGCAATCCGCAGAAGTATTTTTCACTTCCTTTCAAATTTTATCGTATCGTAAAAGTATAATCACATACCTAGGCTTACTTTTTTAAATTTGCAAACCAAATTTACTATTTTTCACCAAATTTAAATTACTTAGGAGGGTTTAGTATCTACCGGTATGCAGCTATTTGGCAGTCCCTTAATTTCTACATAAGTATTCATCATAATATCATGATCATGGATTAAAATGGTTTCATTTTTAAATTTAATTTGTTAATGCCTTGAAAAATCGGAAAATGATACTTAAGGAATTGAAAGAGTAGTGTTTTGGGGCCTTGGTAAATGATATCGGTTCTTTTTGGATGCCTGATTGACTGCGAAGTTAGCTATTTTCTCTGTATTCAGGACCGGTCAAGCACTTGTAGAGGCTCGAATGTGATTACCCATGAAGCCCCCCAAATATATGTGACATCGGAGTAATGACTTTTTACTGCATTTTTTTACAAAGCATTGTTTGATGAGGGAACTGTCGAGCTCGTCTTATGGCTGGAAAAATTCGAGAACAAGCTCTTAAAAAATCCTTCTTTTAGAAACTATTTTCGGTGAATTACCGCTGAAGACGGTTGATTTATAGCCGAAATACGCATATGGTATTTTTAACCTTGTTGTGACTATTGGAGATATCCGAAGAAACTATATTTTTTAAATTGCTTGTTCTGGAAAGCAATGTTTGATGAAAACTCTTTAAGCTCTAAGCATACAATAAACGTTACAGTAAACAGTAGATATTTCTGTGATTTATGGAGCCTCCAGTTTTAAAATTTCAACTTTTTCGGGGTGTTTTTTTAGGAAATCAGTTTAGGAAGTGTCTTTTAGTAAGAGTTTACGTAAAATGTACACCTGATACTTTAATGGTTGGGATATACAAACTTCGGAAGGGACCAAAATTCGGAGGCCCGGATACCTCGCATCCACCGGCCCTGTCATGATTATGTTAATATAAATTAATGGTCGCAAAAATTAATTAATTAATTCTGAAACGTTTTGCTCCTTCGCGAGGACTAGCTTATCCTGCTTTCCCTTGGCGAAACTAATTCTGGTCTTTACAAGCATTTATTAGCCAGAATACTATTTAGTTGACAAAAATCTAAGCAACAAACTAGTTACGTTGCGGTGATTCCGAGTTTAAAGAACCCGTGTTACAGGAGGGGCAGTTTTAGCGAATATGTATTTTACAAGCGTAATTGCCCGTCAAATATGACGAGATTATCATAAATGTTTTCCAAATATATTTGATTTCGATATGAAAAAACTGTAATATAGTATGCTATGTTCTGGTATGGATTTCATGCATAATCAAATCTCTATTTTTGAAAGTTATCGTTGTTTTAATTATATTGTTTAAATAATTATTATCAGAGATGCCAAATTATTATCCAAATATTTGCCGAAAATAAGAGTAAAATCGAAATAATAAGATAGTATAATGCATAAAGTACTTGCAGAATTTACTTGAAATATTTGAGGAAATTATATGTTACCTATTTAAAACGTGTATAATATAACTTAATAATTGAATTATTTTACTCTTATTAACGCGTAAAAACGGGATGAAATGTGAATGAAAAGTAAATTTACCAACAAAGGAAATTTGTGTTGTAACTTACTATGAACTAAAAACTTACATAAACTGCAATAAGTTATAACTGTATTTTAAGATCGCAATTTTCTTTTAACAACATATAGTAGTTTTGAATTTTTTCTGAACATTGGCTTTATTTAAAGAAATTTGAATAAAAGTCATAAAATGTAGTTTTTCAATCCTATTAGAAATTAGGTTCGAAATATTTGCTGTATTATCATTAAAAGAAATCCATTGAAAATTACGTTGCCTATATTTAGTTGTATGAATTTCCACCATTTGGCAATGGCGCATGATTCGATAGTATAAAATTTTGATATTCATTTATAATTTATTATTGTTATTTTTTACTGCAGCTCCTTTTAATTCTAAAAAATACTACGTCTTCTTCCTCTTTCTCCATTTCTGCCCATTCCCATTCTCTTTTTCTTCCTCCCTCTAATTACTTAATAGATTCCGTAAATATGTTCATGTATAAAAGTCCGATCCGTGTTAAAAGCATTAAATTGGTGCATTTATTATGAGGCCAAGAATACAATTCAACAATTGGGACAAAAGTAGCCCAATGTAAATAAAATGTGTGAAAACGTGAAAAAACGTATTAAAGCTTAATTTTGGAGATTTACATGTGATATTTAAATTCTTCTCTTCGCATAACTAATATAGATACCATCTTGGAAATATTTTAAAATGTAAACGAAAAAGGTCTGCATGTCAAGTTTTTTGCGTGATTCATATATGAAATGCAAATTTATAGCTCCGGTAAATTATAGGATGTACTGTAAAAAACTATGAAAATAACTATAAAGATAGTTATTACCAAAAATTCTAATATAAAGTTAACTGAAAAGAAATTAATGGAAAACAGGATTTTAATTATGAAAAATTCGGGCACGCTTTTCTTACGCATATTATAGTTTAAGGGCGACGACACAATCTCGAGTTTTAACAATGACACTGTCGGCAAGGCAACATATCGTTAAAAAGCTCAAATTTTTCCAATAAATATGATTTAAACAACTTGAGCGATTTCAAACCAAAGGCACAAATCGACGATAAGAATAAGAATCTACGTTTATTTTTCTTTAAAATGGTCCCTGTCCAAAGATAGTATGTCAATTACTTCTAATTTAATTTTTCAAAATATAAAAAGTCTGCAAGTGAAAATAAATGGCGCAATATACATTGCACAAACTTTCTCATATACGTGTATACGTTTGGTCTCACTACACTCTTTGCCCCAAAATTAACTGTGTGTGCTTGGCAATACACTGCCAATTATGTTAATAATGCGTAGCAACAGAACCAAAGTGACTGACACCAACAACCTCTCACGTCTAATAACTCTCACTAATATGCGCGTGGCGTTAAAAGAGTAGTAAGGAATTTTAGAATAGGGACTCCCCGGGTTCCCCCTCCCCTCTGACGCGTGCGCTGAGCGTCTTGTACAGAATTAATGCCACTGGACGATATATAGTAACTTTTTTGGGACATGTGGCTTAGTTAATATTATTTGTGACATCAGGCTGTACTTTTGAATTGATTTTAATCGAAATCCTTATAGCCATTTTTGAGTAAATCGAATTTTGTTTCAAAATATCCAAGAATAAAGTGCCCTTAATTGTTGCGCAATATCGTTTATCTCTTCAGAGTGTCTTTTATAAACGATACTAGGGAGATGCTCGTTGAAATTCAACGGGAAAGTTTTTTGTGAAATAAAAAATGAACAAATATATCTTGACTTTCTTTTGATGGCAGGAAAACAAACTTTCGTTTTTTAGGCGTTCGTTGTTTTAAGTTTCTAACTCCTACAATGATTCTCGAATGATTAATGTTCTACATTCAAATGTATTTCTTCTCGTAAATAGTGCAACGAATGTTGTTTACATTGGTGGCTATGAAAAGAATTTCTCTCTCCTCTCTCTCTCTCTCGTACTAACTGTAAGAGCATTCAAAGCACGCTTTCGCTCATAAGGATTGAAATAACACTATGATTTCTGGGTTTAACAATGTAATTGGTTGTCAAGGCAACATCCCAATTAAATGCCAAGATTTCCCTAAAATATGTGAATTAAACGTTTAACATGAGGAATTTCGAACTGTAGGCGAAAAAAAGGAGCAGAATAAGGAACGTCATAGTTATTTCTTTAAAATGAGCTAGATCTGAAGATCATAGGTTAATTATTTCTAATTTAGATCTAAAAAAAATAAAAGCCTGCAAGTCAAAAATTCGATTTTTACGTGTTATCATATGGGAAATGGAAATGCCTACCTTAGAGTCGAACCTTGGACTTTTTTCAAGATTTATTTTCGTCATCATCTTACAATATGTGAATCGACCATTTTTGCCAAATATAAAAAAATTATCTAGTTCCATTATCGAGTTATTTGCATTTTTATAGCGTGACAGAGGGAGCCACAAAATGACAGCAGTAGCCTTTTATTATTGTTAGATTATCCCTAAATATGAGATATAATTCAATTTAGTTTAACCGCAAGACTATAGTAAGAGTTTGAATGGATCGCGGCGGAAGCGTGACGTCATAGGGCTTAGGTAAGATAGCTTAGCGTACATTACAATGTCACTGGACGCCATATAGTGATTTCAAGAGACATATGGCTCACACAGTATTATTTGTGACATCAGGATCTACAATTGGATTGATTTTAATCAAATTCTCTTAAGCTATTGTTTAGTAAATCAAAGTTTTCAAAAAAATCGCCAAGAATAAACTACCCTTTATTTTTGTGCAATATCATTTTTATGAAAAAAAGGGTTTGTAAAAGATATGTTGGACAAATACGAGTTATCATTTGATTTTATTTACGCGTTTTGGCCCTAGAACGGCGAACAAACCGACAGACGGCATGGCGAAAATCACTTTTGTGGACTCAGGGACCCCTAAAACCTCTATTTCCATAAAAATCTCGAAGTCGAATTTTTTCAGGATAACAGTACTTTCTCAATATACCTACTACTTATATGAGAAAGTAAAAAGGATTTTTAAGTGTTCTCTTGTGGGGATTTGTATAGAGCGTTCCGGCGGACGGACCAACCAACAGACGGACCAGCGGACGGACCAATGGACGGACAGAATTAGGATATTATGTATATAATATTCCAAATATTAATTATATTCATGTTAAGTTAGCTTGAAAATAATAGGCGAACGAATCAAGCTGTCGAACGGGATTGCGTCCTGTAAGGCAGTGCTCTCCAAACCTTTTTTATTTCACGGCACACCTATAGATTTTTTCATTCATCGCGGCACACCGAAAATAATTTCACACGAAACTTTGTTGAAGATTTCTATTACATCAAAAAATAATTAAAATAATCGAATACATCAGAAATAAATAAAAAATAAAATATTTTCTTAAGAAGGGAACAAATTTTGGCTAAAATTCATAAATAATTTTTATAATTAAGTGAATTTGTGAAATAAAACCAAAATTAATTTTTCAAGTTTTTTACCGGTATCACTATGCTCAGATTCAGCACAACACTTTTCTAACGACATCGAAGAAACGGTAAAAATATTTTCCCTATGATGAATGTCTTAATATTTAAAGATGTATGGGGACTTTATTAAGTAATTTTATTAGTGAGAAACCTGTCCCTGTCTTGAAGAACAGTCTTTTGATGTTCGGCTCTATGGTGGAAAGAGCCATTCGAAGTTCCTGGTCGAGGTATTTCAGACACAATCTCTTATTGTTCTTAATCAGTGACAATGTTGAAAAATTTAATTCATATAAATATGTTGTAGGAAATGGTAACAACGTATCAATTGCACATTCAGCAATGGTTGGGTATTCATTCCTCACTTGCAGTCAAAACTCATCTAGGGGTATATCATTTAACTTTAGGTTAAGACTGCGATCGTTCCTGGGTTCAATGAATTCCCTCTAATTTTTAGGAAGAAATCATGAAATGAAGAAACTTCTTACGCTCGTTCGTAGCTTGAGAATTACAAATTCGGATTTCCCCTTGCATAAACTCCGTACGTCCCGCACACTAACTACTTCGTAGAGCTCCGGTATGCACATATGTATATAGCTACATACTAACGGTAAATTCAATATACTTCATGTATCACTTGCTCCTATACTCTTACATGATCTGTGTAGCACCGATTTGAAAATTTGTTCGGAGAATATGCGGCATTCGCCACAAAAAAGTCAGCGAGAGCACATTACTGCAACATATATTTTCGGACATATAAATTCGAAAACATGTCATTGGTATTTTGTCTAAATCGGTTGACACGATGATTTATTTGGTGAAAACAATTAGAAAACCATGTTTTCCTCTCGATGGATCTGATATGATCTGTGAGGTATCAATTAAAAAATGTATTCTGAGATACAAATTCGAGAATGTCCCACACGCAAATCACCTAAACTAAGGAAAAGTTGCACCTGGAATCGAACTCTGGTACTTCAGAGAAAATGATCGCCTCATTTCCTTTCAGTTCAAAACTAACGAACGCTACCAAATTTTCGCGTTTTCCTGGCTGTCGTGAGCGCCAAGGCGTTCAGCTACTATCTATTAAAAATTTATTCGGCTAGAGGATAACTTTTTCCACAAAATTATCCGTGAGACCACATAATTAGGACTTAGTTTTGGAATAAATATTCCAGAAAATCCTATTCATAATCACATAATTTGTTTACACCAGTCACTATGACTAATCTACCGGCAAACAGCTATTAAAAACCCATACTTTTGTCTCCCGATGATCTGTGAGGTAAAGTTTAAATAATTTATTCGGATGTAGTACAATATTTATAAATTAAAGTCACAAGAGCACACAATTACGACTAATAATTTTGGGGATAATCATTCAAGAACCGCTAAATTTTTCCATACCGTTTTAAACGCAAATCCCATAAGAACGCCTTTGCTGTCTCTGTGTATTCCATTTATGAAGTATACTTTTCCTCCTTATTTGTAATTATGTAGGTTAATCAAGTTATATTTATCTTTAAGGTCTATGATTTAGAAAAGTGATTAGTAATTATGTCTTTGTTCGGTGAAAGATAACAGTAAATGTACTCTAAAATGACATGCAAAAGAAAAATGAATCCGAGTTAGTTTTTTAAATGGAAAAATAATTAATACGATATGGATAATTACATTTTTATTATTTACTACCTTTTCAACAAACGTATAATTAAAAGGGGTTGGTAAAAACATTTGAGTGGTGTAAAATTATAACGTATAATAACCCAAAAGGTTGATTATCCAGAAATTCCATTCCGTCAAATAATAACTTGCCTCAGGCGGCAAAATGTCGTGGCACGGCCCTGGTAAATACTATCGTGTGGATCCGTTGATCTAAGTCATCAAATGCATCATAGCACGTCATTCTATCGTCAAGGCACAAATAATCCCTTCGAATAGCTTTAGTATATCCTTTCCTTGTACTATTTCTCGCTGAATTAAATCTATTTTCGATTGTTATATTTTTATTCGTAAATATGGATTCTTCTCGTTGGATCAATGAAACAGCGACTATGTTATCTTTGATGGAATGAAATGAGATTCTAGGCATACTGGCATAAGCATAAAGTCGGGAATATTTTTGAAACAAAGAATATTCTACTATGACCGTGAATCGAATCCGGGTCTTCCACTTGCCTGGCGGATATTCTACCACTGAACTATCGTAGCAAATTAGTTCTTCCGCTTATCCTGTCTGCATATAAACTTAAGATCTCTTCATTCCATCAATATCTAACTTGGCAATCTCACCATTTGAGAGGGAGGGGTTTTCTTTGACGTTTCCCTTGGAGGACGTCCGTTGTGGCTGGTTGATACTAGCTTGGCTAGCCCAGAAATCCCGCGTTCTTAAACGGGTGAATAATTTGCTATGGTAGAATATCCGCCCGACAAGTTGAAGGACCGCGTTCGATTTCCGGTTATAGCAGATTTTTTTTCTCGTTTCAAAAATATCCCCACGCTATCTTTGTAAATTTCTCTTAGTAATTTATTCAAGAATTAGACTTAAAAACCATGTAGTATACTTTTCCGTGATTTCGTATTTTATCATTTAAAGCAACGTTTCTAATTATTAGTATAAACAGTACATTAAAAAACGAAGCGGGAATGCAACCTTAATTATATTAATGCACATTTTATGCAAATTTTATTGTTTTGAAGCCCATTCATCACAAAAACAATCTGCACGTATGTGATAATACTATAAATCGCAAATGGGTAATCTTGTTTACTCATTTGAGAGATCGTTACCGAAAAAATTGCCTCCATCGCTTTAAAAAGTAAGGCTAATAGTGAATTAATGAAAAACTTGACCGTAGAATTAATTCAATGTTGAGAATCGATGGATATTTGAGGTCTTAATTTCTTCACAGATGGTAAATATCACATGCTGCCCTCTGGGGAGCTTCTCATCTATGGTGTATCTCCATCGCATAGCCGCTCAACCTATAGATGCCGTACCGTCCATCACGTCACAGGGAGAACAGTTGAAAGCTCTACCCAAGGGCGTGTAGTTGTCACAGGTAGGAACAAATACCTTTATGTAGCGCATATATTGCACCAGTAACTTAAGGAGCTCATATATGTTAATGCAAAAAATAGGGCTGCGATTTTAAACGATTAATTAACCGATTAATCGTTAAAAATTTTAATAGATTAAAATTTAATTAATTGATTAAAATCAAATCGATTTAAACCCATTTCCAGTTATCAAAATATCAATAGTTTGAAGGTAAGTTTCTTTTTAATATCTGCGAATATATAGAGAGACATTCGATCTCTTGCTGAAGAAACTTGAAGCTATATTATAATAAATACCATTCTGTGTCCCAGCGACATCTGTACAGTGTGAACGATTGTTTAATTTGTCTGGGTATATTGTTAACAAAATGCGAGCGTCTTTACTACCGGGAAATGTGACTATGCTTATTTGTCTCCGAGAATGGCTAAGGTAGATAAAGATTTTCAGTTTATTAACTAGTACTTACAAATTGAAATTTTCTTTGACACAAGTATTACATTTTTCAGTACTGTTTATTGTTTTCTGCTTGAATGCAAGAGCATTTGCTATGTTAGGGGTTTATGATATGGAATTTGGCAAGTATGAATATTAATTACAAATTGTTTGGTTTCAACTTTTTCAGTATTTTCATTGTTTTCATTATATTTTCAGGACGATATAACGTTATAAAAATTAACATTAGAAAGTCCTTTGTGGTTTAAAAAATGATATTTATGATTTTTTATAATTTGTGAAATTGTTCGAATTGATCGATTAATTTTCGCTTAAGGAAATTTTATTAATCGATTAATTTTTTTAATTAATCGCAGCCCTAGTATAAGATAATAGTTCAATAATACAATTTTTAAAGGCATATGCGAAATATCTGTTTATCTGTATTACGTTTAAGTTTTAATATAGTTTTGTAATAATTTTAGCACTTTGTTTTAATAAAATTTGCTTTATGAAAGAAATATATTAACTTTTCTGTGTCTTTCTTCTCAATAGGAATCAACAGGTGGATTATGTTTATTTATGACCGCGGTCTCTCAGCGTGGGGTTCTAAAACGTAAAGGATGGTTTCCTTTTAGACCCTTTTAAATTGACTCGAACGCTGACTGATCTCTCCTTGTCCGCGCGGCCTTCCGGTCGCGCATAGTCCAGTCGGTCGTTCCAAGTAGGCAATTTGCCACCTTCTACGACCTTCATGTGTTGCGAGCTTAGTGTCTTTTGTGCGTGTTAGTTTGGCTTTACAATATACCTAGTAGGTGTGTATGGTTAAGGAAGAAGAGGAAAGAACTCGCAAGGGAGTTGCAAAATATACATTTATAGCCTTCTTACAAACTAACTCATTCCTCTTGTGAGTGAACAAAAACAAAATTTGAAAAGTAAATAATACTATACAAAAGAATGCGTAAAATAAAAGAAAACCATGGAGAAAAAAAAAGGTGGTAAAAAGGGAACAGAAATCGGGGAGACGCGGCAAAACATTGCCGGAGTGCTTGGGGAGAGGTAGGGGAAGGTTTTGGTCACGCCTGGCTGCATCTTCCCCTGCCAGGTCCGCGACTCGCAGTGCTTTCAGCAGCACGCATCGATCAATACTTAACGCTTGGCGGCTTCTGCCCCTGCTAGGTCCGCGACCCGCAGTGCTCTCAGCTGTTTTTTGCGCCGATCGATAATTTACGTAAACTATTTTGGAAATAAACTTTTTTATTTTCTATTGAATTTTTTAAATTATTTTTTTGTTATGTTCCTTTAGTTTAGTTTTGCGCGTTCAGATCTTTTATTGAACGCTTGCTTTCTTTTTTTTTTTGGAACTTTTCTTTCTTTTTTTCTGTTTTAAACAATATTTCATTTTTTCTGAAACCACAAACAACAAAATATATTCCTTGAAGCACAGTTTGCTTACTTTGCTAAATCTAAATAAAAACCTTTTTTACTAAATCTATTGTTAGTGTTAAGTAACAGAAAAAGGAAAGTTTGTGCCTTCACTACTGAAGGAGTATTTCTTTTGGTGGTTTAAATTTGCATTTTTTTGTCGCGTCATATTGCCAAAGTCGGACGGTGAGTGGGTTGAACTGTAGGGACTGTTCGAAGCGCTGGGCACGCTTGCGAACGAAGTCGTGTATCGTGGGGATTTTGTGCGCGTTTCTAATCTCGTAAGCCGGAACGAGTCGGGAGCTGTTTGTGATGTAGCGCAGTGTGACGTTTTGGAATGTTTCTAATTTTCGCATGTTGGTTTTCGCCGTGTTACCGAATAGCTCGCATCCGTACAGCAGGGTTGGCCGAATATGAGATAGGTATAGCCGAATTTTTTCACCCCTTCGTTATTTAGAATTTTTGCTTATGAGGGGCATGAGTAATTTCCTCATACCCCTCGCTTTATTTATCGCCTGCTGTACGTGTGCACCCCATGTCAGTTTCTGATCGAGGTGTAACCCTAAGAATTTGTGTGAGTTTCGCATCGGTATCTCGGTGCCTCGAAATTCGAGGCGGAGGGAGGGCGTGAATTTTTGCTTCTTGGTAAAGTTGACAAGAACGCTTTTATCGGCGTTAATCTCAACTTTCCAGTCCAGCGTCCACTTTTCTAGCAGGTTAAGATGATTTTGGATACGTCGTACAGCTGCGTTGACCTGTTGCGATACCCGAACGCTGAGATTTCTTTTAACATTTATACATACGAAAATATATCATACCACTTGCCCTTTAACTCTTAAACGGCTCAATATAGATTCATAGAATGAAGCAAGTTTTATAATCCAAGAATAAAGTCGTAGTTATGAAAATTCTTTGTAATTTATTTTCAAAATAAAATTATGGCATGCTAAAATATAAAGGGCTGAAAATCTTTAGATCAAACATTAGACGTTTCTGAGGTGAAAAGAGGAGCAATTATTACAGCTTTTATTAATTCAAGAGATTCTTTTGTGAGCCGCCGAGTAGGATATGCAAGGATGGATTGAGTGAAATTTCTTTTAAAAAAGATAATATCAAAACAGAAAAGCTCCGTTTGCGACGACGACTTATCCAGAGTGACGGCGTTCCTCTTCTGAATGTAAATTGGTTGGTTATGGGTCGCTGCTGGTGGGCTGAGGGGGAGATAGGAGAAGGCGAAGGTGAAAGTTTAAAGAGGAAAAGCCTGGGGAGGAAAAGGGTTGGTTGTAATGGGAAAAAGGAGTGATTAGTGATTGTAATAGAAGAATGGTAAAGAAAGCAGAGGAGCTGAAGATAAGCGATATAAGAGGAGGGTGAGATCCTCTTGGAATGGAACGCTCAGAGGGGCTTGGGATACAAGAGAAAAGAAAGGGGAAAAGAGATAAAGAATGGATAGGATGAGGAGAGGGAGGAAAGAGAGTGGGAGAGGGAAGATAGTGAGAGAGGGAAGAGAGTGGGAGAGGGAATAGTGTGGGAGAGGGAAGAGCGTGGGAGAGGGAAGACCGTGGGAGAGGGAAGAGCGTGGGAGAGGGAAGATGGCGGGAGGGGGATGTTGGCGGGAGGAGGAAGATGGCGGGATGGGGAAGATGGCCGGAGGGGGAAGATGGCGGGAGGGAGAAGATGGCGGGAGGAGAAATATGGCGAGAGGGGGATGAGAGCGAGAGAGGGAAGAGGTTGGAGGGGGAAGAGGGTGGGGGAGGGAAGAGAGTGGGAGAGGGAAGAGAGTTGGAGAGGAAAGGAAGTTTGAAAGGAAAGAGAGTGGGAGAGGGAATATAGTGGGAGAGGGAAGAGAGTTGGGGAGGGAAGAGAGTGGGGTAGGGAAGAGAGTGGGAGAGGGAAGAGAGTGGGAGAGGGAAGAGAGTGGAAGAGGGAAGAGAGTGGGACAGGGAAGAGGATGAGAGAGGAAAGAGCGTGGAAGGGGGAAGATGGTGGGATGGGGATGATGGCGGGAGGGGGAAGATGGCGGGAGGGGGAAGAGGGTGGGTGAGGGAAGAGGGTGGGTGAGGGAAGAGGGTGTGGGAGGGAAGAGGGTGTGGGAGGGAAGATGGTTGGGGAGGGAAGAGGGTTGGGGAGGGAAGAGGGTGGGGGAGGGAAGAGGGTGGGGGAGGGAAGAGGGTGGGGGAGGAAAGGGTGGGGGAGGGAAGAAGGTGGGGGAGGGAAGAAGGTGGGGGAGGGAAGAGAGTGGGGGAGGGAAGAGAGTGGGGGAGGGAAGAGAGTGGGGGAGGGAAGAGGGTGGGGGAGGGAAGAGAGTGGGGGAGGGAAGAGGGCTGGGAGGGAAGAGGGTTGGGGAGGGAAGAGGGTGGGGAGGGAAGAGGGTGGGGGAAGAGAGTGGGGGAGAGAATAGAGTGGACGAGGGATGGAATGGGAGAGGGAAGACAAAGGAAGGAATATTGGGGAGCTGGGAGAGCGAGAATTTGAAGATACAATTTAACGGAGAGAGATGAGGGAGGAAGAGTGGGAGGGTGAAAATTTATGCGAAAGATTTGAAGACGGAAACTGACGTTTTGAGAATGGAAGAAAGATATGGTGGATTGGAATGCAGTTGTACCTTAGTTCTTTCTAAGAAGTGATAGATCTTGAAAGAGACCAGGAAGCGATAAGAAGAGGATTGATAATAGTTTTATGTGCGATAAATTGATTGGAATTTGAATCGATTGGTTTGGTACGCTCAATACTAGAAACATGATAGCTCCATATTTCTATTTTAAATTCATTTATCACACCAAAATATTTAGTAAAGAACGCAGTAGTTCTACAATGGCTATATAAAAATGCTAAAAATATTGGCTTGCGAAAATGTAACGGTGCCTTTTCTGGGTTTTTTTGTCATTATTATTTACATCATATATTATATATATATGTGTAGTACTTATTTTGGTCGTTAACGAAAATTAAAACTGACACCCTATGACAATGAGAATGGTATGAAAATCCTAAAGGAGGAGATAAGTTAGCTCAAAAAACTGGTATTAACTCGATTGTGCCTGCAGGCCTGCAATTCTCTTGTCTTTGTAAAATGGCAGAGCACTACTCTTAATCATCTCGTACTTCAACGATATTTGTTAATCCTTGTATATATGCTACACTAATGTTTTTTCAGTTACATTTTTCGTTGAGATTTTTATACTGTTATACGTTTCGAGCAAAAATAAATCTTCTTACAGCGAAGCTAATGTTGGTATGTCTTTCCTACACTTAACCCTCTTGAGTATTCCTAATCTGCGTCTTCCGTTATTTCACTTTAGTTAACTTTATTTCAAAATAAGGCAACTTTGGGGATGTTTTGCATGTTTTTCTCTCGCGTTTGAAATATTACCTGCTTTAAAGACTTTTTTAAACTCTTACCGGTAGCGAAATTTTTTATTTTGTCCTTTTCGACGAATTCCGCAGAATCTTATCTTCATTATTCCCGAAGTGCAATTTGAGAGGAAGATAACTCAAAAGAGCGTTCAAAGTACAGAATCTGAAATATGAATTTCCTGGAAAATATTTCTTTTAACAAATTCGTGCCCCTTAATAAAGGGTTCCTTTCCATCCTGTGTCGCTTGCTTTGAAAATTACTATGTTTTTCGGGGTGTTACATTTGCATAAATGTCTATCAATAAAGGATAAATTGTTCTCGTGCAAGGCAATTTAACTAACGTGAGTCCCGCAGAGTACCTCAAAGCGCGCTTTTATTCCTTCGGCTGGGCAATCTTAAAAATAATTGAAAAGTGTTATTGGCTTCTATGTAGTGCTGGTAGAGCAAGAAGAAAACGATCTCTGATATGAAATGAAACAGGTATCAATTCTTCTTCAAAAGCGAAATTTTGTATATAATTTATCATAAAAGAAGAAATAGTTGTCATTACATTAGATGCTGACTAAATAGTATTCATATATTCAATTGTTTGCTGTTTTTTTAAATTTCTATAAAGTATCGGCTAATGTCTAAGTAAATATCTATTCAAAGACATCGGTTAAGCTATTAAATGTATTTTGCCACATCTTTTTCTAATCTGCTGTTTATAGCCCTCATCTTCCAAGACGGAATATTAAACTTTACAGTGAATATTGAATTCTAATTCCATTCCAAATTTGATAATCAGAATCAAAACTCCAACATTTGATGATTTAGTTGTAAAACAACAATGATAAATGTCAGTTTAATTTGAAAAATATGCATGAGTAATCATAAAAGTCCTTTGTTGATAACATATCGTAATTCGTAGCGCTGCTAAAGTACCTTATGTTCTCTATATAAATGTTAAGGCATATTTTCCTATTTTCTCGCATAGCTCACGTTGACTCTTTTATAACTGAATACGATAGGTACATTCACCCATAGGATGCCTTATTGTGGTTTTAAAAGTGGTATAAAAATAAACTCCGAGCAACTTGGGTTCTGCTACAGAATAAGTCAAAGAGTTTTACGGGTAGCGCATAAATGAATGTGAGCATTAGTAGGAAATATTTCTGCAATTTCAAGGAGATCAAGCAGCAACTTTCCCATGCCAAAATTTAACTCGGACCATTTCCATTACGATGCAACCATTGCCACAGAATTATTTTATTATTTGCCATTTAAGAAAAAGTTTTCATTATTTTCAGCTTCATGCAAAATAACTTTGAGAAAAAACACTCTAGTTAATTTCGCCAACAATTTAAGTTTTGACCCGTTCCTTCCATCTAGCATCTAACCAGTGAAAATGTTTACTCCTTCCATCTAGAGCATCGTGGGATTGTCCCTCCGCGATTTACGGACCGCGTGAACCTCGGTCCGGTGAAGGAAGGTGACACGGCCGTGCTCTCGTGCGTTTCACAAGGATACCCGCCGCCGAAATATTGGTATGTATTAAAAGAAAAATTAGCGACCGCAGGAATAGAGCTCGTTCATCTTTCGGTAATACAGTCAAACCTCTAACCATACCTCAATATCTCTGTAACAAGATTTCCGTTGACGTCAAATTAATTAGTCGAACGTCTCAAAGCGGCCATTTTTTGCGTAATGCAAGTATAGATACAAGTATTTTTTCGAGTTTTTCCGATATTGTCGTAACATAATCGTTACAGTTGTAATACATTTCAAAGCCATCATTTATGTCTAAATTTTCGGAATGGGTAAAGTGTAACTTGGTAATATTTTGTGATAATAATAATACCGTAAGGCCCTAAAACCGTAAGATAAAAGTAAAATTGCTATGAATAAGAAGATTTTACGCCAACATATGGGAGGAAAATTAAATTTGTCAGGTATTTCACGTCCTTATTCAAAATCTTAGGAGAGATCTAATGTATCATCACCATTATGTAAACCTTTTCCACATGGCAGGCCGCATCGGTGGTTTCGAATCCTTCGGCGGTACACTGGTGGTATAGTGGTTAGCGTGTCGGCTTCAAACCCCGCGAATGGAGGTTTTATGAAAAAAAATAATAAAAATTATCATCGGTGCCTGGCAGTAGGCAGCAGTACTGTCAGTATGGTATAGAGCCGAAAACAAATAAAGAACTGTGAGAAAGGCAGGAAAGCTAGAGAACTTAAAATAAGAAATGAGAAGAAAAGAGTTGACATTATTTGACTGAGCGAAATTAGATGGTAAGGAGAAGGACAGTTCGACTCGTAAGAGTTCACGGTAGTTTACTCTGGAGGAAATAGTGAGGAAAGGGAGTAGCTCTGGTACTTAGAAAAGATATGATCAAAAACGTGACAAAGATAATAGCAACAAACGATAGACTGATGGCAATAAAGCTAAAAGCAGTCCCAGTGGACATGCTGAGAATCCAGGTATATATGCAAACGTCAGCTCATGAAGATGAAGAAATCGAGGAGATTTATGAGCAAATTAATGAAATTTACGAAGAAGATGGAAGAGGAAAGGTAAACGGCATAATAATGGAAGATTGGATCAGCATAGTCGGAGAAGGACAGGAAGAAAATGTTGTCGGGTAATACGGACTTGGAAAGAGAAATCGAGGAGGGGAGAAACTCGTAGAATTCTGCATCAATAATGACCTTGTAGAGACCAATACATGGTTCAAAAACCATAAACGAAGGTTATACACATGGAAAAGCCCAGGAGATAGAATGAAATGCCAAATAGATTACATCTTGTAAAACGAAGATTCAGGAACAGCATAAAGAACGCCAAGGCATTTCAAGGAGCAGACATCGATTCAGATCACAGCCTTCTAATACTTGACGTGAGTGCAAAGCTCAAACAAATAAGAAAACGAGAAGAATAATACAAGACTTGGGACCTAGAAAAACTGAAAGAAAGGAAGGATGTAGTCAGCATGAAGTTGGAAGATCGCCTAAGAAACTTGAAAAACAAACAAAGACCGTGGATATAGAATGGGAAGAAATTAAAACCAGTATCAAGGATACCTTGGATAAAGAAATTGGAATGCAAGAGAAGAAAATCAGAAAACCATGGATCACTAAGGAAATGCTGGAGAAAATGGATGAGAGACGAAAATGGAATAAAGTTAACATTGAAGAAGGTAGACTCAACTACAGATGTATAAACAATGAGTTGAGAAGGGTAACAGATAAAGCTAGAGAAAATTGGATAAAAGAAAAATGTGATGAAATAGAACAAATGGAGAAGTTAGGACAGCACAATATGATGTACGCTAGGGCACTGGAATTGGAAGATAAAAAGTCTAGTGGAATTCGTGGTAAAGGAATTATGAATACGGATGGGAAGACCGTCTCAGAAACAAAGGATGTAACACAGGTATGGGAAGAATACATTAAGGAACTATACAATAAGCAAGCAGGATCAGCAAAAATAGAAGTTGAAGATGAGGAAAACATTGAGGAAGACAACTTAGGACCAAGTATTATGGAGAGCGAAGTAGAAAAGCGATAGTGGAACTAAAGAAAGGGAAAGCTACAGGCAGCGATGAGATACCGTCTGAGGTATTTAAAGTCATGGGATCAGAAGGACTAAAAGCGATCACGAAATCAATTAATAAGATTTACGACACGGGAGAGTGGCCTCGGGATTACCTAGAAGTAACAATGATCCCTGTAAATAAGAAGCCAAAGGCAACGCAGTGTAAAGATTACAGAACGATAAGCCTTCTGTCACACACTTCAAAGATCATCACGAGGATTCTTAATAAAAGGCTTGAGAAAAAAGCAGAAGAAATGCTAGGGGAAGATAAATTCTGTTTCTGAAAAAGACGAGGAACTAGAGATGCTATAGGGGTAGTTAGAATCATATCAAAAAGGGCAATAGAGTACAGTCAAGATATCTGCGTATGTTTCGAAGACTGGCAGAAGGCATTTGATAGAGTAAATTGGGTAATGTTGATGAAGATATTAAAGGATTTAGGTGTAGACTGAAAAGACAAGAGACTGATCAGGAATATATGTGTGAATCTAGGTGTAAAGGTCAGGTTGGAGAATGCGGACACCTGCGGAGTAAATATCGGTAGAGGAGTAAGACAGGGCTGCTGTCTATCGCCGACTCTATTCAATATATATGGAGAATGTCTAATGCAAGAAGCGTTAGAAGGCACAGGAGATTTCAAAATTAGAGGAAGGTTTATAAGAACAGTAAAATACGCGGATGATCAGGTACTTCTAGCAAGAAAGGAAGAGGAACTCCAGAAAATGATAAATAGACTAGTAATAACAGGTAGAAAATACGGTATGGAAATAAATACAGAAAACTCCAAGGTCATTCGAATATCGGGCGAAGAAGAGAATCTGAACATAAGTGTTGGAGGAAAGCCTTTAGAACAAGTTTCAGACTATAAATACCTTGGAAGCATCATAACAATATAAGCAAAATGTACGGATGAGGTCAGGACTAGAATAAGAAAAGAAAAAGCGGATTTCAGAAGAAAGAAACACCTACTTACGGGGAATATAAGGGAAGATATCCGCAAGAAGTTTATAAAATGCTATGTATGGAGTATAGCTTTGTACGGAGCAGAAACATGGACGCTAAGAAAAAATTACATCAAATACTTGGAAAGCTTTGACATGTGGACTTGGAGGAGTATGCTCAAGATAAAGTGGACAGATAGGATGAAAAACGATGAAGTGCTACGAAGAGTAGGAGAGAAAGTTAATGTTTATACAGACTAATAGAAAGAGGAAGGCAAACTTGGTTGGACATTACCTGAGGAGAGAGAGTATGATTAAAGACGGGCTAGAATGAAAACTAGATGGAGAAACGGAAAGAGGTAGGAAAATATTTCAGCTGATAGACGATTTGAAAGAGAAAGAGAGTTAACAAGATATGAAGAAAACAGCAGAAAATAGGAGTATATGGAGAACCAGGTTTAACCAAGAATAATCACGGACCTGTCTACGGGCAGACTACCTATGAGGATGATATTATTATATAGGGAGAGAGAGAGAGATCCGATCTGTCCGTTTGACCGGGAAGCTGAAAAGCTGAATAACCTATGAAGTGGGTGAAACGAACTAAGGCTCTGTCATTTTAAAAGGCAGTACTGATCCGATCGCTTTAAAAGAGCACCTTAGCATATATTCAATATATTATTTATAGCATGATTAGTCTAAAAATGCATGCAATGTATTCCCTAAGAACATTTCGGAATAATTTATTCTTTTATCACATTACGTACAGTGCTACACGAAGTTGTATTATATTTTTTCTTGTGTGCAGTCAGTTATGTAGTTCAGTTAAACAAGCCTTTGAACTCACTTATAAACAGCCAAAAAGTGAAATTATATTTCGTTCTTAACGGGTTAAAATCTCTTTCGAATAAAAGTCCTACTAATGGCTAATTATCAAATACATTCCCTCGTAAAATTAACATAATTACAATCGTGTATTCGATAAATCGATAGGAGTTTAAACGGTATCTATGTAGGAGCCGAGATCGATAGCCACCCATGCTAAATCATAGCAAAACTTAAAAGTCTAAGTCATTATTACTCGATACCAAAGATGCGCATCTTGTTTATTCCAACTCCTTTGTGTCTATATTCTTCACCTTATCTTCATAAAACAAAATGACTCGACATGCACATTTTCTCCACCGGCCTTTTCGCCCCGACTCGGCAGGTGGTTCAGGGAGGCCCGTGGACATCGTGGCGCCGCCGACCCGCTCCACCCATCCGAACGGGTGCATATTAGAGATGGCGTGGTCGTCATCCGGAGCGCCTCCGCATCCGACGCCGGTCGCTACGCCTGCATGGCAAACAATAGCGCCGGAAGCGAGAGAGTCGAGGCAGAGCTATCCGTCGCCGTACCGCTATCCGTTAGCCTCCACCCTCCGTCCCTGACGGTGGACGTCGGCGGGTCTGCAGAGCTGTCTTGCGTCTCCTCCGAGTAGTAGGGAAAAGCGGGTTCTGGCACAGTCCGCCATCTTGGATTGCAGCCGCCATCTTGGATTTATGACGTCACATCCGGTCACGTGACCAACCTGTGGCGCCACCACTCGGAGAAAGTTGGAACTAAGAACAAGTGCCGTTCGAAAAGCAATGTTGTCAAGTGAGTTTCGATATATCGAACAGATCGGTGTTGCCAAAAACAAATGAATCGCACATGCGCCCTCGAGCCGAAAATTTGAAAAGTGTAAATTTAAACGGATGCGTACAATTGAATTGGGTGGGAGCATTGTGGTTGAAAATATTTAACGAATGAAATAAGAAATGAGCAACTTTTTTTATATCGAGGCTGCAGGCCCAAGGTTTGAATCACTGTTCGGACACTTTGAGATAAATTAACACGAAAAGGTGTGACAGAAATAGGAGTGAAATAAAAACATTGGTATAGGTTAACTCAAGTATTTATTGACATTTGTTTACAATTTTCAATCACATTCTGTTCTTTTAAATAATGGACACCCTCTCGTAAATTTGTCGTGCTCTTCTTTAGGATCGTCACCTTTTTCCCATGAATATATGCTCACACCACATTTACAGCATACGGTGACGTCCTCATAACCAGTAAAAATAAATCCTATATTAGCCATTTTGGTAATATTTAAAAATACCCTTTTTTTGGGAAAATCGTTAAACGTTATAAATCTATCATGTTCCCTATCTAAATTAACATTGCTCTGAAACCATTTCCTTAGTGATTCACAATTGTTCGTTGCACAAATGACTTCACCATTTTTATGTTGAGGTAACATGCAATATCTACCCATTGAAGGTAGTTGTTTAATCGAGGGGCATCCGAAAACTTGTAGATCGATGACTCGGTCTCCCAAAAGTGAGGAAAGGAATTTAACTTTTTGTAATCCCTTTACAAAGATTAAATTATAGTTTGAAATGTATTTGTTTAAAACTCGTTGGAAATCCTCATGATGAACTTCCCCATCATCTAATGCAATTCTGTGATGATTATGAGCTAACCAAGTGTTTTCTCGTTTAAATGACAAATCCTTTGGGCAGTCAAAAACCCACGATTGAGAGCAATTGCGATCGGTATCACAAATTGCGTGTTCTCTGACTACGAATTGATTACCACTATTGAGATACGCTTGAAAATCCACTATACATTTACTCAATCGGAGGACTTTTAATGGAATACGGTTTACGGGAGTTTTACTTCCATCGCCAGGGACTGACTCCATAATTCACACTCACGGTTTGCGAGGTAATTAAACCCAACGCCAGGGACCAAATCGACCACATACACACACAGAGATGAGCAGTTTACACGGTTTTAACCCGATGCCAGTGACTGTCACCTCTTTCACATTCATCCGATAATTTTATCAGATAGCGAGCAATGTAAGGGAATTTCAAGTCTCAAACGTTCGTAGTCGAGTTTGCTCCCCTCAGGCTTTTCCAAGTTATCGACGTTTTCGATACCGATTACACCTGACACTTTAATAAACTGTTCGTAAAAATAGTCTACGTTTATCCGTTCGTTGTCTAGATTGTCAAAAGCCAGTGCTATACATTTCACACATAGTAACAAATTATTCCATTCCTCAGCATTCAAGGTCACCGAGCATTGATCACCTTTAATGAGCACATGTTTTTTCCCAAAATAATTCACTAAACTCGCGGGAGATTTGAGCGGAATATTTTTTTGTCCCAAATTAAAATAATCAGATATTAATTTCTCTTGAGTAACAAATTCACACCAATCGGTATAGTTTAGTTCAACCGATCCCTTGTTCACTTGAGTTAACTGTACGATCACTTCACAGAATCTCTCGGGATCGAAACCGATGCTGACAATTCTTGTTTTAGCAGAGTTCAAGAAAAACACAGTTTCTAGTAGCAACTGGGTGGCATCACACACTTTCTTCTTCTTCTTCTGCACAGTTTTCGGCTGTCTGTTAGATTTTGAAGTGGGTGATGTTTGCAGACTTGATGGAGGTGAGGGTCGCTTCTCGGGGGTTTCCAGACCGGATGGTGGTGGCCGTGAAGATACACGTCTGCGTTTAGGAAGGGTGGGAGACTCTGCACTTGCTGGTTTCTGCATGACAACTGATGATAACTAGGTTGAATGCCAGGATATATGCTTTAGGAGGAGGCGGAAGGGAGTGAGGAGGTGGAACATTCGACATTGGTCGAACAAGGATCTACGTCGATCTTCAAGGTTAGGAATTTCAGCCAATGAGATAAGCAGTACGCATTTCTTAATGCGCAGTCACTTTTGCGTAAGCGGTGGCACGGATTCAAGCAGGAAATGGAGGGGAAGGAAAGGTCATCCGGTGAAGGGCAATCTAAATCTTTCCTCATGCTTATGAAAGTGCGTCCGGTGAGGTCAGAGAGGAAGCTACATTTTTCCTCGTCGAAGACGTAGAGGGCGGTGGCGTCCTTGATGATAGTTTCCAGGCAGGAGAGCAGCTCGGTGTAGGGAATGAATCCGTTTGCGAACGATGTCTCGTTACACAGGAGAACGTTGCTCGATTTCACCTTTCTGCCTCCACCGATCCATTTGTTCGGACTTTGGAAGCTGCACCAAAAGACTCTCGGAATCCACCTCCACCGCAGCCAATTCTTTCACTCTTCGGTCCGAGCCCCACTCGAAGTCGATGATGAGTCGCATCTTGACAGTTTCGAGTCAGAATCTCGAGTGATGACTATCGCGGGTAGCGGTGCTATTTATTCTCGAACAGCAACTCTGCGACCGAGGATGGCAACGTCTTCCTTTCCTGGTGCTCCCAAACTCTAGGTAAAAGAGTTGAGCGACTCGGCAGTCGTTGAATTGTGGGAGGGAAAATAGGTTGAGGTATTGGGTGAGGGTTTTACCAGTGGACTTATAGAGTGCATAGAGACAACAGAATTCCCCGCAAACGTCCGAACGAAAGCTCTGAAGTTGAACTGAATTTCGAGCGAGAGAGAACGGTTCTAGAAATTTTAATATCGAATGGACGAGTGGTGGATAACCATACGAATCGAAATATTCTGCCTTTTGCTTATTTAAAATGTGCACCGCGATCCAATGGCTTCCCGGTCGAGTAGAAGCGTCTAAATTTATCACGTAGATTCCAGGCGAGGGTGAGGGTAAACTATCTGAAGGAAACACCCCACGAAACACTTTTCTCGTGCGTAGATCGCGATTAAGTAAGTTGTATATATCTAACGTGTTCATCGCTTATGCAAAATTCGTGATGATGTTTCGACTTTTATCTATTTCCAAAGAGGCGTCGTATTCCGCGTAAACGATGCACGTTATGGTATTTTCGAGCGGGTTTTCGAAGCCAGCTTCGATTCTCACGGTACCCTTATCCATCAAACCGACATATTCTTCGTTACCCGAACCGTCAGGTGTTAGATCGAAAGCTAAAATGAAATATCCATGTGCGAACATGTCCAAGGTTATTTGATTACCTTTATCACCGTGATGTACGCCGATTCCCGAAAACATAGAACGGTATGCTTGCGTCCAGCATTTTTGATTGGTGAAATTTGTGGAAATGCCTTGCGGTGGCATTCGCTCACCGTTGACGATGAGAAAGAAACTAGACAAAGAATAATGAGAGAACGCGAACGGATTTTTGTCCCTCCTTCCAACGTACGCATCGTTATCGACCATGCTGAAAACTATTTTGTTTGGAAGCTGTCCTGTTATGACGTTATCTACAGAAATCGTTTGATTTCCTCGAGGGACGGTGAACGTCTTAACTTCCACTCGCTTGAAAGGATATATCGCGTTGCTTTGCTCCAACGCTCTGGAATGAGCCAACAAAATTGAGGGGTTTATATCGTTATGCTCGACGTATAAAGTAGCATCGAGAATTTTCAGCACGGAAGTACCCGCAGCATTCTCCTTGATGTAGAAACTCGGTTTTGCGAGCGTTAATTTAACACCTACGTCGACTCCATTAATTAAGAGACGCTCTTGGTTAAATACGTCGACATGCAATTTACCATAGAGCTCCACGACCCTACTGTTAGCAAATTTAGCTTTTCTCGTAACAAATCCTACATTTGCGTCATCTTGTTTATTGATATCCTCACCGCTATCGAGCAACCACCCATCGCAAGCCAAATGAGTCTTCGCCGCATCTGCGCCATAACTAAGGAGATTTTCTAAAGTGCTACGATAGTGATAATTACCTTCCGAGGATGCAGCTTGCTTTCCGTTTAAATAGACGCTGCATTGCTCGATCATCGAATGCAAGACATTATTCACTACCCCGGGTTGTATTTTGTCCTCTGGCCCATAGTCTGATCCATCAGCTTTGACAAATTTCACCCTGATTTGTAAATAAAAACTGTTCAAATTTTTGTACGATTCTCCCAAATCTTTCACTACGAATTCGATGGTCGATTGATTGTCTAAGGAAGAGATTGGTTTGTACGGAATGAGGCGCTTGCCTAAAATATTCGTTTGCAAAGCTGGCCGACTAAATATGTCAAGCGAGGATAGCATGTGTTCCATCTCGGTTATGAAGAAAATATGTCCGTATTGACGCGACGTCTCTTTCTCCTCGAATGAAGTTTTTTGCGTTTGATGTTCCTTTTTATTAACTTTGGTCTTTTACTTATGCGTAAACCCGATCCACTCATCTTTTTAATTTTTTCTTCCGCCTTTCTCTTCAAATTCGCTCCAGCCTCACCCAATCGATTACGCAATATTTCCTTAATTGGTCTCGTTCCCAAATCCGAGAGAATTCCGACCCCCGTACTGGCCGCCTCCTTACCTACCGCTTTAAGACCGCTTTGTATAAGTGGTTTAGCGAAACGAAAAAGACCCGCGAGAAAGCTTCCTAATCCTCTACCTCTCTGCACACGATAACTGGCGCGGTAGACGGGACCTATTTCTCCTCCGCATTGATTGACGTAATACGTCGTATATCGATCCACGTCCTTTAACATCTCGAACGATAATGATTGCTTTTTTTGTTATTGCAACACTTTTATAAAGTGTAAAACTAAAAGAGAAGGTGTAGCTCCACCGAAGAAAGGATATGGTTTGCCATCTTTTCCTGTGAGTAGTATTTCGACGTTCTCGATTTCTTTTTTCTCTACGGGAAAGTAGTAAACTGGATTGAAAAAATGGTGTCTTTCTTCGTTTACGCTGACAATTCGCAAACATCTGCTGAGAGAATCACCAACCAATTGCGGCTTGATTAAATCCGTATAAACGAAAATATATCGCGTGTCAATACTGCGTGCGATGTCCCGCTTTTTCCTATATTCTCCTCCTTTGGTGACATCTATCGAATAATTTGGATTTTCAAATATGACATAGTTTATTTTCTCCATCATTTCTCTTACACCGACTTTCGCTTCGCTACCCAAAAAATCCTTTTTTTCACGGACCTCATATAATACTCGCAAAAATTCCTCCAGAGACCCGTAAGATCCTGGGGGAAAATCCACACCCAAGCCATTCGGTAATATTTCGACGTGGAAACTTACGAGTTTATCCATAGCTTTTATCATCCTTTCACCGAAATCGATTTCACCCGATTTCTTCGGTTCTAAAACCGAAGATATTAATTCAACAGCAGAACCGTAAGTGCCAGGAGATGATCTAATCGGTGAATTCTCTGGTATTTCGATGCGTACATTAGCAAATTTTTCTAAATTTTTCACATCTTCAGGTATGTCGACGCATTTGTAGAGAAAATATACGAGTTGCAAAAAAATATCGTCAAAACGAGCATTCAAATCTTGGGAATTCATACTGATGATATATTGCAACAAAGATTCGTATTTTCCCGCAGGAGGTGCAATAAGCAATGAATCTGGTGGAATTTCAACATAGACGCCTATTAATTTATCCATCTCCTTAATCACCTTCGTTCCTAAAGACCACCTTGCATTTAATTCAACATTCATCATTGATTTCGATTCTAAGACTAAATCCAATAACTTATCCGAGTCATTTTCATCACATTTCAGCAAATTTCTTTTCTCATCAGCTGATAGCGATCGTAACATATCCTCTAACGAGTTGTAAGTTCCGGGATGGATCGTAACTGGTAAATCACCGGGAATCTCAATATGAACTTTATCTTTAGGACAAGTCATATGTTCCTTCAATACATCCAAAGCGCGTTTTCTTTTCTCAGTAGGTAACGAGTCTAGCATATGTTTCATAGATTTATAAGTTCCTGGAGCTATCGTGATCGGTGTACTATCATCCATTTCGATATTGACCTGTCGTCTATCCCTATTCATTTCCTCCCTGTGGATCCTGTTATCACGAATCCTTGGATGCGAAAATTCGGCCAAACCCACTCTCCATTCTCCGTTTCCTAAATCCACTCGTTGAGATAATTTCGTCCAAAAATGAGCAATTGTATTATCTTCGAAATACTCGCGAGAGCTATCGCTAAGGAGGGTGAGATAGAACTCGTTCATTTTAAACGTTTTACCGTCGAAGCCTTAATCCAAGAATTAAAGGAATCCGAATATCCTTTCCACTTGACGAAATATTCGAGACTGCGACCTTTTCCTCTACGCCTCAATATTTTATCTATTTTAAACTCGGTGACCTCGGATACGATTGTTCTCTTTAGTTCTGGTTCGTAAAAGTATCCTTCGATACTCTCTCCGTTCATATCTTCCAACTCGTACGTAGGAACAATGTTCCCCGTAACGATAGATTTAATTTTAAAAACTTCGGTCGTATAGTTTGGCGTATATCCTTTAGCGAACGGCATTCTCTCTTTGCTGATTCTTACGTAATCTCCCGCGGTAAATCTCGGCTTTCTCTTTTTTTTCCCCTCTCCGAGACGTGTCTCGACCAGTCTTTTCCCCACCTCGAATGCATTTGAGTCGTTTACTCGGGAAGGAGCTATTCCGATGGTAGAATGAACGCCATCGTTATATCCCTTCATAAGTTTCGGTAAGACGCTCACAAAATCGTAAGTGGAATATTTGGTGAAATATTTGTACATTTTAGTCTTGAGGGTTCTATTAAATCTTTCCACAACCGAAGCTTTAACATCCGGATTGTGTGTGTAATAAAACTTTATATTTTCCCTTGTTAGAAATTCTTGAAATTTTCTATTCTTGAATTCGGTACCCTTATCGCTTTGCAATTTTAACGGTTTTCTACCGCTCTGCTTAAATATTAACCTGAATGCCTCCACGATGTCTTCCCCAGTTTTACTTTTTAGCGGAAGTGCCCACGCATATTTAGAGAACAAATCGATTACGGTCAAAATATATACATATCCCTTATTGTATTTTTTCAAATTTCGCATATCGTTCAAATCGCATTGCCACGTTTCGTCAATGTACGAAACGTCGTAAAAGTTTCTTTGAAAACGTTTTCGTAACGGTCTATGCAACGTATACGCATCCTGCGAATCCAGCCAATTTTGAACTTTACTTTTCGATATCTTTTTATTCAAAGCTTTCCACAATTTATCCGCAGTGGAAAAACCCGCAGGATTTGCAGGATCACCGTAAATACTTTCGATTACTTTATCGGGGTCCACGGCGTCTTTGGTTTTCGAACCCGAGATCCCCGACGCGGTAAGCTTCTTCCCCGCTTTGATGTTATTTTTTCGCTTAACGCCTCTGCGCGGTTTAATCTCTCCATCATACCTTCCCATGATTTATCTAACGCAACACTATCTAATTTTATGCGCTTAGTTAGAGATTCCAAGGTCTTACCGGGGGGTCTCTTCACCGCCTGCCTCCTAACTCTTTTTTCTTTCACGATCGGAATACTAATGGGCTTTCTCTCCTCTGCCGCAACGCTTAAATAAGTATCCAACGCACGTTTGTATAGGTGCCATTTATCTACATCGCTCAGATCTTTCCTGTTTAAGACCTTTTGCATTTCTTCGTCTAATTTAGATATTCGTGCTTTTGATCGTTCTCTGTCGAGAACTTCTGGGTCGATGAGTAACATCTTTTTGAGACTCATTTGTTTATCAGACTGCCTATAATTCCGCTGAGAATGGAACCGATGAGCATTGGAAGGAAACCACCTTTCTGAATCAATAATGCCCGCTTCTGTTTCAAGGACCCTTTCTTATCGCCGAGCGCTCTTAGCGTTTTACAATGCTTCCTTAGATTTTTCTTTAAGGCAGGGCTTATTTTATGATTCCCGTTCAAAGTGTTCAAGCAGCACTCGCACAAGACTTTGATTACCTCTTCGTCTACGTTTTTCAAAATCGCGTTACGCAATTTAGGTTTGGCGTTTTTCAAGACGTGTAGCAAATGCTTGTTAGATCTCAACCTTTTCATCATCGATCAGATGTGATGGCGCATATACGGTGGTAATCTCATCTGGAAATATACATGTACTGAATCTCAAACGATCGTCCGTCTCTTGTGAAAGATCTAGGACCAAATAACTGTACGGTTCTGATGTCACCTCCTTATATATCCTCACCAACTCGGACGATTGCTCCGGATACACCTGCCTCGCTAAATGACCAAACTGAAGTCTATCGCGAGGGTTGCGAAAAGCGACGATGTACTTGGAATTTAGAGATATGTTTCTCGATTGAGGGCTCTGATAGAACACGTTTTGAGTTATGAGTATTACAGAGATACTACTATGGTGTGAACCTCTCGTGAATAATTCGCAAACTTGCTTAGTATATGCTTCATGCATCAAATCATCGATGACATATAGAGTCGGTATTCTTTTCGGGTTATCGAAAGAAGGAATTTGATTTTCAAACTCTATTCCCTCAAATCAGGCTCACTACCGGGGCTGCAGCACCAAATTATACGATCTATATCACCTTCTACCAAATGTTGTAAATTTTCTAAAAACCTCAACACAAAAGTTGTTTTTCCACAACAACTAGGACCGGCACAAATACAGGTAAATGGATGTTTCCACCTCAACGACATAACCCTAACTGAGCAAATTTCCCGAAATTGTAACTTTTATTCAAGTGTCGCCTTCAGATTCAAAGGCTTTATCCCACGTCCTCTTTAAATTTGGAATTTTGAGATGTCCCCAGGCAAACGTGTTTATACCATCGTCGCATATGTAACGCTTATCGTCCATAGCATTCAACGCTACTTTATTCATCTCTACGGTGAATAATTCATGTTTCGTACTTCTTATGACCATCATCTTCCTAAATCCTGTCGAGTTTTCTCTTAAACAATTTACATAATCATCGAAACTTAAGCTTTTATTAATTACAGCTTTAGTGATCCCTTTTGCCTTCTTTTTATCTTTCTCCCCTTTTATCCTATAGGAATAAAGTTTGCTTCTCAATCCTACAAAGTGTGTAACAATACGCCCATCACATTCGTCCTTCATTTTTCCGATAACTTTTTTGTTTTTGTTTGAATAGCATCGATGATCCTTTGAAAAGTTGGAGGTATCGTAAAAGTCTAATTCGGTCGATATGTCTTCGTAAAAGTCATCGGTCTTTATTTCATATATGAAACTGTCAGTGTCCATGTAGCATAGCTTCAAGCGGTCACCATATTTAGGTTTCATTCTCCTGTAATGGAAGTCATACATTAAAGTTTTGCTTAAATCTAGAACACATAAACCTATATAAATAGGTTTATCCATTTTAATTATGGATTTTCTCATATGGACTGCGACTAAATTTTCATTAAAGACCGTTCGATCGAGGAAAGTGGATTTGGAAATTAATTT
Source organism: Tanypteryx hageni (assembly GCA_028673005.1). NCBI lineage: Eukaryota > Metazoa > Arthropoda > Insecta > Odonata > Petaluridae > Tanypteryx > Tanypteryx hageni. The sequence goes on along the minus strand of JAJPWW010000326.1, from coordinate 126,302 downwards.
ACTCAACCTCTTTCCGTTGGAAACCAATTCCAAATTTATTCTCTTGCGAACGTTCTCCATAGTTTTGCCAAAGACCGCGTTATTCATTAGTTTATAAAAATCCTTTTCAAATTCATTCGTGGCTATTTTCCTACGTTCTGTATTCAAGTCGATATAGTACAAATTACATATAGACATTGAAATATTTATCCTCTATTTTTCAATATAGTATTTTCCAGAAAATGCTACACTATAGTCTCGGTGAAGCGTTTCTTGAAAGAAACGTCTTCACGTTGATTGATAAGTCACCAATAATTGGCGACTTGACTAAATATTAAGGAGTTTTTCTAAAATATCTCGAAATCTTTCAACTTTTTAAATAAGCTATTTCTTTTATTGGAAGCGCAATTGTAATATGAACAAACTTTGCATTTACACCATTCCAATATCTCTTCAAATAACGGAGATATTAACAAAATTGTTCGAAAATTTCGGATTTTGCCAAAAATCTCGAAAACGGTGGGTCCTACGATGAAAATAACCCGAAAAAAACGCCCTCCTACAGAGTAGGAGGGCGCCCAAAGAACCGTTCTAAAGGTATAATGGTCCTAATTAGGAAAAAAAAACCAAAATTTGCCCCTGAAGGTTTACTTACCTGCAATACAATCGCGATGTTTTTTTTACGCGTCTTGTCTTCCGCGTCTGTGACCTCGTTTCTCAAGTATTAGACGGAGTTAACATGCACGTACAAAATGGCGATCCTGCATAGCGGGCGGGGTTAACATGCTCCTCCTACAAAATGGTGGGGCGGATTTACTAGGTTATGATAGGGCGGGGGATGGGTGGAGCTAAGAAGTCGGAGGAGTACCTCTTTAAAGCTTATGACCGCCGTGTAATATTGAAACATTACAGGACCTCTTTTGGGGTATTTTTCCGGCGGATTTTGATGAGATTCGGTTATATGTACCATTAATTAAGGTTTTTCAAATAATATGAATTTAAACCGAATCCGTTAATTTTTAATGGGGTTTCCATATGAAACATCCCATTAGAATATTTTGGTAAGTGTCGCAGAGACAATCTGTGCGACTAGTATTCTTCGATTTATCGTTAACATTATAATTATTTCAACTTACCAGAATCAAAAAAGCTGCCGTATTCTTTAACGTTGACCTCTCGGGGAAACGGCTCTTGAAATCAGCGTGCTGACGTTGGTCGTGGAATGTTGAACAATAACCGATGACTTCTCGTATTCTCTGCACCGTATTTATAGTGGTGTAAGGTCTATACATCGCAATAAGACGTCGCCTTCCTACCCCAACACCTCAGCATTTAAGGTAGGTCATACGTGGTGAAATGCTACCCACATACACATGCGCTTTAGGCGGGTCATCCGCCACTCATAATCTCTTTAGGTGTGTCATACGTGCTATGGCATGTAGATTTTTTTTAACCTACTTTCCCTACACAACACCCAAGCGATTGAGGCAGGTCGTACGTGGTACGATAAATATATTATTCACGTACTTCCTCCCCTCACACTTACGCGCTTTAATTGTGTCATGCGGGCTATGGTAGATAAATTATTCTTAACCTGCTTTCTGTCTCTCCACTCCTAGTCGCTTGAAGCAGGTCAAGCGACTTTACCAAGGTATGTAGGTTATTCGCCTCTTCCTGTATCGTATACACTAACAATTTCAGTATATAAGCAGCGCGATAATCGTAGAAAATAACTCCTCTTCGACTACGAGTAAGAGCACCAACAGCTGCAGATATTCGGTAAGCATAACATTCATTTCTTTTATATTTTTTTAATCACTTCTCCCTCTGAGAAAGCTTTGACTTTATTCTCGCGGATGGTCTATTTTCTTTAGAACACTTTCAACTCCGCAACCACCACCATTACCGTCACCGTCTCCGCCACCGTCTCCGCTGCCTAGGCTACAACAGATATTCAGTAAGCATAGTATTCATTTATTTATAACTTTTTAATCACTTCTCACTCTGAGAAAGCTTTGACATTATGCTCATGAATGGTCTCTTTTTTAGACTAATCCTCATAACCTTCACCGTCTCTACTACTGCCGCCGCCACTCTCCGAATATTACAGTGAGTCGTTATATTTGTCTAAATTATGTCTAGCTTGAATGGAAAAAGAATTATATGTATTTCGCTGTAAAGATAAATGTCTTCAGAGTTTACGTAAGTGCTTAAAGTTCATTAGGCTCTGTTGATATTAAAAAACTCATTGACTCATCAAACTTTTTCCTTTTTAGATGGAAGCAATTGCAACGAAACTTCTAATGAAAAACGAAACAATCACATTTATAAAAAAAGAAACATTAGAAGAGGATATCGTATATAACATAGAAGAATTTCAGAAAATAAAAACTAAATATGGGGAGGCGTTGGTGGCAGTAATAACATCAGATAAAGACTGGGATTTAAAAAAAAAGATTTTCCTACCTAACAAATACAACATTTTAACTCATGATGAAATACAATTTTATAACAATTCTAATGTTAAAAGAAATTTAATTCTAAAAGTAATTAAAAATGAACTCGTTATTAACATGTCTCAATAAAATTACTCAACCCTTTCAATGTTGTTTCATTTTCATTAATTTCAAATCACCCCATACCTGTTACCAATCGGAAAAATTTTAACTCGATTAAATACCACCACCTCGGAAACTCAACGAATAAAGAAAATTCCCATCGAAAAGATATAACGATATATGCGACGAAGAGATATAAGAATATATTCTGGAAAGGAGAAATTCAGTTTGTTAAAAAAGATGTTTAATAATAAATGTTGAGTAATAAAAAAAATATAAATAAATATTTGTTAGAATCACTAACGAAATGGTTTCAGAGCAATGTTAATTTAGATAGGGAACATGATAGATTTATAACGTTTAACGATTTTCCCAAAAAAAGGATATTTTTAAATATTACCAAAATGGCTAATATAGGATTTATTTTTACTGGTTATGAGGACGTCACCGTATGCTGTAAATGTGGTGTGAGCATATATTCATGGGAAAAAGGTGACGATCCTAAAGAAGAGCACGACAAATTTACGAGAGGGTGTCCATTATTTAAAAGAACAGAATGTGATTGAAAATTGTAAACAAATGTCAATAAATACTTGAGTTAACCTATACCAATGTTTTTATTTCACTCCTATTTCTGTCACACCTTTTCGTGTTAATTTATCTCAAAGTGTCCGAACAGTGATTCAAACCTTGGGCCTGCAGCCTCGATATAAAAAAAGTTGCTCATTTCTTATTTCATTCGTTAAATATTTTCAACCACAATGCTCCCACCCAATTCAATTGTACGCATCCGTTTAAATTTACACTTTTCAAATTTTCGGCTCGAGGGCGCATGTGCGATTCATTTGTTTTTGGCAACACCGATCTGTTCGATATATCGAAACTCACTTGACAACATTGCTTTTCGAACGGCACTTGTTCTTAGTTCCAACTTTCTCCGAGTGGTGGCGCCACAGGTTGGTCACGTGACCGGATGTGACGTCATAAATCCAAGATGGCGGCTGCAATCCAAGATGGCGGACTGTGCCAGAACCCGCTTTTCCCTACTACTCCTCCGGCCTCCCACGTCCCACTCTCACCTGAAGGAAGGACGGTCTTCCCTTCCGCCCGGGCGGAGGTGCTTGTGCTGTAGGTAGTCGTTTTCGTCTACTGCTTTCCGGTGCTAAGTTACTCTTCACTTCGGTTCAAAGAGAGGACAAAGGAATGTACCAATGTTTCGCGAGGAACGATCTGGAGACTGCGCAGGCCACGGCGGAGTTGCGACTCGGAGGTAAGCGGATCTCCAATCCTATTCGGATATGACGTGGTAGGTTTCTTACTTTAAGAACAACGTGGAATTCTTATAAAGGTTATGTTTTCTTAACTACCTGGAATACGCATTAGTATACAACTTCATTAATGTTGATTTGTTACGTCAATTAGCCGGATAAGTTTCAATAATAACTGTGTCGTTCCCCTCACATCTTCGTTTACGAAGTATTGAGCAGATGAATAGCATTGAATTATATAAAACTCCATATCGGTGCAACAAAAAATAGGAAAATATATCAATACGAACAAATTATTGTTATTCGACATGCATGTTGCGGTTTTTTCATATATAATCACAGAAAACCAAAAATCCACACTAAGATTCCCCTTCATCTTTGATAATTTTTAAAAAATTGTGACCAAAAAGAGCTTGTGTGTAATGATCTAAAAGCATATACTATGCAGTTATCTTTTTGCTATAGTATATATAAGCAATCATTTTATTACCTCTGATCGAAGTTATACGCTCATTAAGCTTACTTTACGCCAGCGACTCCATTTCCAGAAGACAAATTGATGAGCAAACAAAAGGAAGCGGCAGTATTTACTCGATCAACATTTGTATTTATCTCGAAAAAACTTCAAAATGTGTTTAAAAAAGTATAGGACGTATTTATGTATTTTATGTAAGCACTTCATTTTTTATTAAACATTTTTCCTTGTATGGATTGAATCACGAGACAATCTCCTTGATGAATTCGCCTTTTTCAAATTAATAATATAAGGAAAACTATGTTTATGTAACAGAACCACATTGGTAATTTGTCTAGGAATGCTCAAAATCCATCACTTCGCAGGCAACTATTCGTTTAGCAGATACACCCACTTTAATAGATGATTAATGCATTCTTCTCATACTTCAACCTGACTGGCATTATGATGAACCTACGTTATCATCGCACGAGCAGTGTTGACAGAAGCAGGAGCATATGATACCGAAATTGAAAAGAATATTTCCTTCCACTTACGGCTCACGCTTACGTCCCTCAAACTCTGAACTCAGTCCATGCCTGAAAAGGGGTAAACAAATGGAGTAAACAATGTCCTGCAAGGGGAGCCTCAGTCAACTCAGTGTATGCTTAGCGATGAAAAAAGCTCGCCAAGTTTGCACTAGTGTCCGGAATGCGAAGTGGCTCTTTTATTTATCGCCAGTTTGAATTAACCCAACATAAAAGTAAATATTGTGCGGCAAATATTCCAATTCTGTTTTATACAGAAATAAATTTGCATTTATAAGTTAGCACATATATTTATATGTACGTAAATACATATTCTCTATAAGTTATAATTTCAAAACGATGTATAGTCAGATGCAACCTTCAGAATTTTGTATAAACGCTGGATCATGGTATAAAAGATAGTTAATCTAATTTAGTTATTGCTCGAGTGCTACAGTTAATCTGAAAATGGAAAAAATGATGAATGACTTATTACACTACGTCAGCATTAGCGTTATTTTGACTGGATGAAATAATTGATAAATTAATCAAATGTTAGTCCGTTTTTATTCAGATATCCCTGTTAAAACTTTAAAATTTAAGCGCAGCATTTAACGTAATAGAAATTTAGTAGTTTTTGGATATTTAAGTTAATAATATATACCCGTAAACAGAGTGCCAGTCCTCGAGCTGTGAAAGAATTATATCTTTCTGATAGAATCGGGAATCAAGCCGAAATTTATTTGACATAGAAAATGATATCTCGTGGAATCATCGATGAATAATCAAATGGTAAAGAAAAATGTGACAATTTCACAGTTTTTAATTATAAATACGGTCGCAAAACCTTCTTCGGTGACACAATAATAAATTGTTTATACTTGATTTCACTAATATAATAGGAAAAATCTCTAGGTAAATCTCTATTTAAGCATTTACCCTGCGCGCCGAAGTACTCGCAACCCGCTACACCATTCACATCTATGAATCTTGCACACCATGTAGTAAAAGTTTCCAATCCCTGATATATAATGCCCGACTAACTTCCAAATCGGTAATTGGCGGCGTCGATATTTAATTATTTCGGCTATTGTATTAAATATCATTAACGATCTTTTCCGCTGTAATAATACGTGAAGTGCAACAAATCATATGGCATAGTGGAGTGAGTAAAAACGGTACAATAAATAGAATTTTCGCCCGATATATTGATTTAAAACGAACTTATCTGAATGCAAATCTCCATTGTGAAATAGATTTTTTTGTTTGAAAGATGAGTGAGGAAGACTTAAAAATGGAAGGAAAGGTAATTACTTTCTAACTACTACTTAATTATCATGCAAAGTAGACACAGAAAGGAGGTTAACATGCACTCACCCAACGCGATGTTAATCGTATGATGGGGCACTATTTTGTATTTCTGTGACACTGGTGCTTGTCTAACGCGTGTTTTGTTTATAAAAGTCTACATTTGTATGCAACGTGCAACGCACGAACAACAGCGTGAGTAAGACTATAACATGCAGTCAATTTCGCCTTCAGCTGGTAACCTCATCCTTATGCTCAGATATAGAAAATGAGCAAATAATCACAAATAAACAACGCAAAAGCCAACTTTATCCAGAGCAAACACTCAAAAATGTCACAAAAGGTTCACTCAAGTTCCCCGAAGAGGATCCAAAAGTTCTTTATCCTCTCGCAGGAGAAATGTAAATAATGTATTTGTTGGCATAATTGTCGAATATTTATTGTTTAAAAAACAGTTGAAAATATAAATTTCGTGTTATTCTTCTATTATTTTTACCGCTCGTTCTTAGGTGCGTTTTCAGACGACAATATTTAGACACTGGAAGTGTATTTTTTAGTTAACGCGCTAAGATAGCTAAAAATGATATATTTCATGTTCTTCATAAGAAAGTTTCATCCTTTCAACTTTTTCGTAATGAATGTTTAACTGTAACACGAAAAGGATGAACAGAGTGGGAGCAGATTACTAATATATTAGTACTATCACGAGTGGGAGTATTTCCTACGATTAATGCTGAATTCTTTGAGTAAATCTGGCTCCCGATATTTTTGTGCTACTCCTCCGAGGACGTTCTCCTGCGTCGAGGAAAGAATACTTCAGTGTACCTTCAAAGCCAAACACGTATTTGTAGACAATTCGAAAATTGTTTCAGCACAGACATTAACAATAACAACAACAGTAAACACAAATAGTTTTCTGCCTCACTGTATACGACGGTGATTTCTAATTTGTATTCCTTTTATTTTAATATTTTTCGGGTTGGATTCACGTTCTTCGGATTTATTTGTGGTATTTTTTTAATCGACTCGTGTACACAGTTGATTTTTGTTTATCATATTAACCTGTTATTATTCTGAGTAACTAAGGGTTAAACGCAATGCCCGACTTCATATCCAGGAAATCACAGCAAGGAGCATAGAGAAAGGGAGGCAAAAAAGGAAATTGTACAATGTGGAAACGGAAACTGTCGATAAATGTTGTGTAAAGGAAAAGACATCCGTGCTCGATTTACGTTTTGTCCAAATCTCTATTCACCGTTATGTACCTATCAATCGTGAATGGATGACATATAAGCCATATTTCTGACATAATTTCAAGTCGTCTTCTGTTTTATGTGATTTCTCATAGAGATTGTTATTTGAATCGATTTGTATCACATTTGTTGCTACATGAATTTTTCACCCTTTGGCGTCTGTGAACGATTTTGCGCATGGAAATTTTCTATACTCGCCGCGGCACTTATTATCTACACCCGTCATAGTTTTCTCTCCTCCATTGCAATGACCACGATAACACAATTATGTATCTTCCCTGAATCCTCTACGATAATTTCGACATATTCAATCTTATCTTGGATGCCTGAGTGTGCAGTATTTTGTTTTATTTGCGTGCTCGGCCATACTTGCAGCTACAATCTTGCTAAAGCAGCATGAAAATTCTGGAATTATACCAAAATAAAAAGTCTACCCCTGGGTTCGAAAATATTTGTTAAATTTTGTTGTTGATATTTTCAGTTTAACTATTTAATTTTTTTTCCTAAAATTTAAAAGGATAGTGGATTTTAATTAAAAAATATTCGACAAAGCATTGTTTTCACAAGAAAATAACACCGCAGTTAAGGGATTAAAATTTCAGTTCTATGTTAACCTTGACATACAATATATTCGCCGTCATTCAATTGTTTATGGAAATTTGATGAAAATCCACGCGATAAATTGTCTTCTTCGCCGGCATTCTCGTTTTTATCTTAATTCGATCGCTTCCCTCTAACGTGCTCAAATCAACGAGCTAATGCGTAAAACTGCACCAGAAACAACGGTATGTAATTCATGAGAGAGCAGAGCCCCTGCTGATGCGGCGATAATACGCTAAGAGATCGAAGCGGTCTTTGATGCCTCTTGAAATTTCCAATATCTTAATTCGCTTTGCATTTACTCCCAAAATGTTCAGAAATAAGCGTAAGCCGATAGGGAAAAATAAACAAAAGAGTAACGTATGGTGATTCAGGTACAAATGCCAATAGAATGTTTCAGACCGCGAGTCTTCGATATTTTTCTTTTTAGCCCAAATATTGACTTCAAAGGAACGTCAGAAGCATCGGAGTTCTCCATTTAGTTTAAAACAAAAAAAATCGTGCCTATTTTTTGTCAGAGTATAATGCACGTCACTTTCATATAACTAAACGATTAACATTTCTCTTGACTTGATGAAAAACTGTTAACAATTAAATAGGGTAAAGCGAGGAGAGATGACGCATCTCTAGTTTACATAGTCATAGACAGGGGGCAGCAACGACGGTCAGTGCAGTGTGAACGGTGGAAGAGGAAGTACACGTTGACAAATTCATTCTTTATTGTGCAGTTTTTTGTGTGATTTATAAACAAATTTCATTCACAAATGTTGATGGTAAGTGCCTGAATTTTCATATATCATTTCTATTATTTTCATTTCGCATGTTTATCGTGGCAATAATGAAAAAACTTCTTTTCTGTAAATGAAGTTGAGTAAGTGGACACGTGGCATTATTACTTGTGTACTGTTCTGCCATGTTTTTTCCGGAGGAGAAGGGTGCGTCATCAATCTTGACATTTTAGGAGAGACGGCCGCTCGCGGAGGGAGGATAGAAGATGCTGTTTTACTTTCTCAGATACTTAACCTTTATCCGCCGGATTCTAATTCCGCCAGTAGGGTCTAGCTGCCGTATTTAAATCGCGGTATTTAAAATGTTTTGCCTATTTCTGAATAAATGTAATTATCTCGCGAACCATTGATAGTATAATAATCAAATAAAAAGTATCTTCTTGCAGAAGCAATCTGCTGCTAACATTACCGATTCATCGTACATCACAGAAAAGAAGGAAAAAAATATCCAAGCACAGAAGATTGATGACAAATGCAAGAAGAAGGAAAAATTGCTGTCAGAGTTACAAGAATGCTTAGAATAACAGAAAAATCACTGAAAAGGTAAAACAAAAGAAAATCAATAAAAACAAACAAAATAGATCATCTAAAAAAACTTTTAAACTGCGAAAGAGGTCAAGAGACCATGTGCGTCCACAGGGGAGGGCAAAGGGGGCACTTGCTCCCCCTGTAAATCTGGAAATGTGAATTTTTTAAAAGTTATAAGCCTAAAATTGCTATTTTTTGTAACAAATACTGTTAATAAAAACGACACTAGATATGAATAAATGCATTCTAAGAAACCACACCCATTATCTAAAAAAATAGCAATGGCACTCTTTCAAAGATTCTTGCCCCCTCTCCCCCCTGGAGAAAGTTCTGCAGACGCCCATGCAAGAGGCCATTTGTATTTTGAGTCGTCATGATCAGAAGATGACTACTACTCCTGTCTGATGATCAACCTGAAAACTAAAACGTAGATTAATGTGTTGGGTGCCTTGAACTTGACTATAACACACAGTCTACATCAGATTGGATCCAATATAGAGTGTGTGGCAGATGGTTACACAATACATGTTCTATCTAATTGAACATGTGTGCTTTGTGTGATGGAAATGAAAAGAGAAAAAAAAAGTTCATTTTATTGCTTAAGTTTGTTACGTTTTCTCTTTGAACCTTTTGATTTTTGTACCCAATATTCACTATATTTCATTCTCATTATTTTGTTTTCCGGAGAATACTACTTTTCAAGGCCTTTTACATTCTTGCTGTCTTATTGCTTTGAATTATTGTTCATTTTTGTGTATTTTCTAAACTTTGGGGGAGCTATGTCAGTCTTTGCTGGTAACAATCAAGGAGGCCAATTTTTTAAAAGTTACCTCTCATTTTTACACTTGTTGAACTCATTATTTACGCCCATGTCGATACTTTTGTAATAAATATGAAATATAAAAAATTGTGGTATCTTAAGTAGATCTTGCTTTTTGGTTTACCAACACGTATATTCTCATAAGCCATCTCTCCTACCCATAGTGCGTCATCTTTCCTACCCTAGGAGGAGAGATGGCAAAAAACAGGGTTTTGAAAAATTGCTTTAAATCATACTTGAAGCCTTTTTAAAAAACTATTTCTATTTTTCCTAATATAACTAATAAACCTAGAATGTATTATTATCAGCAATCTCATAATTTCTCATTTATTCTAAAATCTACAATTTTTTTGTTTAATTGCGGTCATCTCTCCTCACTTTACCTTTTTAAATTTTTAATGGGGATGTTAAAATTTCAAAATAATCCACTGAAAACACCTTCCCAAAAAGTCAATATTATTCCATGTGTTCTCAAATAATAAATTGAATTATGAAACAGACTCATTGATATGAGTTGCACTGTTCTAGAAATTGCCAGTTGCTTGGTCCATTCGTCCATGTTCGATTATGTCTACGAAATTGTTGTTTTGTATGCCTATATTTTTACATCACTTATGAGTATTACTGGAAAATAAAAAGTTGCATCATTTTTAGGGCTCACTGAGCCTAAAATGTATGGCATGTTGAAGAACCTGATGTCACCAGCAAAGCCTAAGGACCTGCCATTTAAATAAATGCTTTAAGTTTAGGTAGACACTCCAGAATATTTAGAACTGACTGAAGGATACAAGCTTCACACATTTCGACAGAAACCAGGTGAGTCTGTAAAAGTCTATACATTAACCCTCAAACAGCTACCAACTGTGATTTCAAGTCATATTTAAAAGAAGCCCTTCGTGATCAACTAGTTTTTGACTTAAGCGATAAAGCCTTTGTAAGTTGCTCTACAAACCTAACCTTACAAGGCTTCAAAAATGGTCATTGATATGGATACAATTCAAAAAGAGAGTTACAAATGATAGAAGACAGGTCAAGAAGCATTGTTTTAAAAGTTTCAGTTTAGCACTAGGGAAAAAGTTCACAAGGAAGATTGCTTCACTCAGGATTTTGACGTCACAGCCAGTCCTTGCTAGGCCCCAGTTAAGTGGACACTCCCTTAGTGTTCATCCCAGAAGTCAACCAAAGAAAGGTTGCAAATATAATCTGACCAAAATTAGGGGTTCTGAGAATAGTAATTATTAATATTATCTTCGTAGAATATGTAATCATTCTTCTTCCAACTGCTGTACCCTTCAGTGAGTTTGTTTTAAATGCAATAAAAAGGGTTAAATTGCTAAGGTTGCCATCGTCACTCAACTGTATGAGTTGATTTTGAAGTTGAGTATACATATACTACTTTTAATCATATTTAAATTGCTATTTTTTAGTTGGTATAGAGACTCAATCTCCATTACACATAAAACTAAAAGTTAATTATTGCAAATTGATCTTTTAAGTGGATTGTGGGTCTGCTGTTTTAATTCCTAAATTGTTTATAATAGGCCTTTCAAAAGGGTTCCTCTTAATTTGACCAATATTAAGTTCTACGAAAGACAATGATATTGCTATTTTATGTAAAGTTTTGAAGGAGAAAATCTTGAGTTGTTGCTTGTTGTAACTGATAATTTTTTTATAAAAGTCACTGATAGACCAGAATTGGTTAACTACATTGGAGCCTAATTGGAAACATAACTCATTAGACATTTATTCCATGTTATTCTTCAGACACATGAAAAATGATCTTATGTCTACATCGAAGAGGCGGCTTTCACTGGAACTTGCATTGGTATTCTTACCCACTCTTTACCCATACCTGTGCACATTCTACCCTTACCCACAGAAAAGCACTACTTACCAATGGGTCAGGTCAGATAAATTGTTAGTTTGCAGGGATCTAATTTTGGGGAGTATCTCGTGGGGTAAACAAGGACCCTGACTAAAAGTTTGAAGATTCTGTTGTGTTAAAGATGAATTCCATCCAAGTTTATCGAAAGGTCTAAAATGACCATAAAGCTGATCAAAATATAGTAGAGAAAGATTTAGTCTTTAGAAACCTAAAATATTATTGCGAAGGATGCTCAACATGTATGCACTTATGTGCTGATTATCAATCCACTCTTAATAATAAAATTAAAGTTGATCATTACCTCTCCCAATAATAGAGGACATTTAAACCAGTTACAGGATTGTACAGTTATTTTCAATAGATCTTACCAACACTTTTTTACAATTTAAGGTAAATGAAGTAAGTAAACCTTTGATGCCAGTAAATATTCACTTAGGTCTTTACCAGTTCAATAGACTTTATTTTGGCCTTAGTTTGTGATGAATAATTTTCTCTCTGGCTTAAAGTTATTACCTTTATGATATATATTGTGGAGGATGTGGTATTGATGAGTGTAAAGCTAATATCTAAAAGTGTTTTACCTGTGAAATACATATAGTGTAATAATTAGTGTAGAAAAACGTCTACATTAACAACTTTTATATTTACAGGTATACCACATTTGGTGTGTGTTTATTTAGCATAATTTTGATATTGGGCAGTTGGCATTTCAATTTTTATTTTTTTATTAAAAAATAAAGTTATTATGGTCCCAACTTTATTACTACCTTCACTTCTCTGTTCTAATGATACTCAGCTGTGTTTTACACATTAATTGTAGACAACTTTGTTGTTATCTATATGTTTATTTGCTTTATTTCTGTCTATTTCACTTGTTCACTTTCAATATGTTTTTACATTTGTTTGCTGTGGTTCTACAGTTTTTGCAGTGTTGCGAACATTGGAAATTTTACACATGTTAACGTTGCTGTTAGGATGGGTAGGGTTGGGTTCTCTTTGGGTTGGTTTTTGCTCTTGGGTTAAATTTAGCTCATGTATGTTGCTGAAACAGTTGCAGAATGACAATTCATACGTGTTCACTTGATCTCTGTTGTCATACTGCTCTGAACTAAAAACTAATTGCACTACACTATCTGTGATGTCTTCCCCACACATGCATCTTCTCCCTACTTGTCCTACATATAATTTTTGTTTTTTTCTTTTGCTTAGATGCATACCCTCAACTCGTATACAAGTTTATTGAGCAAACAATGCAGCCGGGACCATCAGTTTCTCTGAAGTGTATTGCTGCAGGAAATCCTACTCCTCACTTCACATGGACTTTAGTTGGATTTCCCTTGCCACAGAATGATCGGTAATACTCCTGAAATAAAAATAAAACTACAAGCAATTTCATGTCAGAAATATGAAAAGTTTGATTATTTATATAAATAACCAAAATACATGGTAGTGTGTGTGCATGTAATGATAGGTACCCTATGTAGTAAGAATAAAAATATTAGGTACTGTTCACATAACTGGGGTGGCAAAAGGTAAAGAAGATGATGCTATATTTACATTTGTCTTCCATTTTTTCACCTTTCTCCCTGGTAGTTCATTTCTCGGCATCACCTTGTTTACCTTTGCCCCAGTTATGCAAACAGTACAAAATATTATTTGCTTTCTGTATGAAAATCAGTGCAAGGTTTATTGTTGGTGACACCCTAAGCAAGTCCACTTTTTATTTGAAGCATCTTTTATGCTAACAATACTTGATTTAAGTTAAATTTAATTTTCTTTTCTTACACTCCTAGCATATTTTATCCTTAATGTAATTCTATCATCTAAAAGCTTGCCATGAAAAGATTAAAAACTCTCTTGTCTTTGTAATTTGAAATTTCCGATAGCTCAATTAAATAACTTTGGTTGTTCTTAACTCATATTAACACTATAAAGTTAATGGGGTAAATAAACTCAGTGCTGCTGACAGTAATCTAAAAAGCTCTAAAGAAGTGATGAGAAAATTGTATTTTATTTAAGTATTCTCTTTAAAAGTAATTACCAACTTCAAATAGTAATAGAATATAACAATAATATGATAGAAGCCATACTGTGCCACTTGTAGTATCCTCCAGCAATTAATTTGAGGCTCTTTTAAGTAATGAGAGGAATATCTTTCAGACTCATGATTGGTCAGTATGTGACTGTGCATGGTGATGTAATAAGCCACGTAAATGTTAGTGCTGTTCGAGTTGAAGATGGTGGAGAATATCGTTGTACTGCCTCCAACCGTGTTGGCTCTGCTGCTCACTCTGCTAGACTAAATATTTATGGTGAGTAGTAAATTCTACATTGATATAATCATACACAAAATACCTTAATAGTGGCTTCCATTTTTTTCTTCCCTTTTATGTTTTATTGACTGTTCTAAAAGATTCAGAAGTAATACATATAGAATGATAAACTATAGAATATGTTAAAATAGTGAGCCTAAAAACATTATTTTCTCTAGGTCTACCTCATATTTGCCCTATGCCAACCATTGCTGCTGTGGCTGGAAGAGACCTTGTCCTGAAGTGCCCTGTAGCTGGATTTCCTGTTAGTCTTATAGCATGGGAAAAGGGTATGTAATATTATTTTGTATCATTTTGAGCTCAAGTACCTACTCTCTCTGTATGTAAAAAACATAATAATAAATAAGAATAATATTTAAAAATATTATAATTGGAGATTAATCATCTTACAAAATAAGATGTAATTTAATCATTTTTAAGGCTTTTTGGCTTAACTTGAGTTTATAAAAGTAGATAAATATGTCTTTTCAATTTATTGGGATTTTTTCATTATTTTTTTTTCTATAAATTTGCCAGTCAATAGACAACAAGAGGTAGCCTCCAATGGTACACTGATTATACGAAGGGTTGACAGCAACTCAGACCAGGGTACTTATGCTTGCATGGCTCGTAACAAGCAGGGTCACTCTGACCGAAAAACGGTAGATATAGATGTCAAAGGTAAGCTATCTTATTGATGTACATAAAGGTATTCTATAATTATAAAAAAGTTGAGATGGTTATTTTCCACATTTTTATATCAAAGGCTTTTGCTACAGTATAAGCCCATTTATCAGGCAATTATATATCCATAAAACTGGCATTGAAGTTGCCAATCCTTTCCCTAGTTTGACAATAAATATTGATTGACTTATGTTTTTGGTTATGGTGATGCAGAAATATCCGTGTTGTTGTTGATCTCAAAAATTGTTTATTGACTGAAAACAACCAAAACACCATGAACGAAGCCAAGAAACAAATGGGAGTGATAAATACTTAACATGCAACAAAAAATTGACATATGCAAATATCCATCTACTTTTCTAACCTGGGGAATTTCTACCTTGCAGAAAAGTCCAACTATCAGTTTATGAACAGAAAATATTTTAAGCATTCGATTTTCCTTACACCAATTAAGAGCATTAATCAGGGAGTGGGCGTATATATATTATGATGATTTTTCTTAGGTACCCTAAATTTCCATGTATAACACGTGCATTGTACAGGGTTTTTTTGTTATATCTTTGGAATTTCTTAGTGTGCATTATGTACAAGGAATGTCACTTTTTAATAAAAAATAAGATACGAGATAACCTTAAAGCGAACCGACTACTCCATTTTGTATTCACTAAATTGCTGGCATCTGTCGAAACCTATGTAGTTTCTTCAAAAATGCATTAACTCTGCACTTATCACGGAAAAATTTGATGTTTTCAATGTACAAAGCACATTTAAGTTCGAAAACTCTTTTAAAACATGCCATGCCTTTTACGTCACATTACAGCTTTAATATGTAATCAAGCAACACTAACATGGTTGGTTGGATAAACATATCCAATTACTCTCTGAATATGAAAACAAATCTCCATACCAAATACGTACACTTTCTTTAATAAAAAATTTGCAAATTGTTTACAAATTTTTGTCATTAATTCATTATGCATCAAAACCATCAAAATCTTCTAATTCTGTCTCACAATTCATATCAAAATCATTGATTTCATTTACAAATGAATCAGTTAAATTTTCAATTGACAAATCTTCACTTTCATCTGATGAAGAATCACTGTTCCCCCACCAACACTTTGAGAATGAATTCCGACGGAAGAAAGAAGACTTATGTTCTTAATGATCTATACAAAAAACAACTTGTTTTGGTTATGAAAGAAATAAAACAGGAAAACAAATCAGTAGAATGATTTTCATCAACTAACAAAGCAGATTCTATAGCCGTTGAAGTACCTTAAATACCTTTTTCGGAGGTAACTTGTGAAATATAGTACCGTATTTTCCCACCGATAACGCGCACCTATTTGATACCGCGCACCTCGAAATTTTTAGTATGGGTAAAAATGTATAGATAACGCGCGGTCATGTATTTTTTCTCCTAACTTAAAAAAGTTGTTCTTTGGACAAATGAATAACGGAATAATCCTACTTGCTACGGGACTACGGCGGAGTCTATAACAAATGAATATCGGAATGAACTAGGAGTTTCCGGTTCATCTGTTGAAATTTGCCCTTGAGAAAATTAGCCATGAAAAGCAAAAAGAATTTACGACGAAAATCAGGTAACGATTTTTATGGTTTTGAGTAATTTGATTTTATTGTATGCAATAGATATTTATAATTTTACTCATTTGGGTCAATATTGTTTCATTAATAGTACCCTTTATTTTAATCGAAGATTGCAAAAATCATAATAATAATAAGCAATGTAAATCAATAACTTTGTCTCGATATCATACGGTAATTGTGTGAAGATGTAAGGTCTATCATAAATGCATTCAGAATCGCTTTCCAAGAGTTTGAATGGCAAGAATATCATGAAAATTTATACGTAAATGCTCTTAGTCAGTCGTAAGGGGTAAACGAAAAAAAATCGGGAGATTGACTTCTAGGAAGATAACACGTAAAATTCGATTTTTCAAAGTGCAGTCTTTCATTTATTTTGAGATAAAATTAAAAAGAATTAACGAAAGATCTTAGGATTTTAATCGTTTTAAAGAATACAAAATAAAGTTTCTTATTCAATTCCTCTTTTTTATCCTACAATTCGAAACCGCTTAATTCGCATATTTTGAGAAATATAGCCATTTTAACGGGTTATTGCCTTGCCCACTAATTACGTTGTTAGACCTTGAAATCCTATTGTTATGCAATTCCCGTGGTTTTTGCCGAAGGAAAGGTAAGTGAAATTTCGTAACTATAAAATTGATCATTGAAATAGTATTGTGCGAAACTCTATTTTGTTGATTCTTGTATTAGCACTGGTTATATGCTAGTTGAAATATAAATACGAGATAGTAAAAAATTAGACGCAGAAAATGTGATTTTGGACTTCATTACCTGTATTCTAATAATTTTTTATGTTAAGTATTAGGCTAGTTTTTGTCATTGGGACAGAGAAATCAAAGATTCATAACAACAGCCAATAATAAACCTTGAAAAATGTCTCATTTTTCAAAATTTAATTTTTTCCCATGTATAACGCGCAAGATAATTTTTACCAGATTTGGAATTTTTTGTATAGATAACGCGCGCTTTATCGATGGGAAAATACGGTATTATGAATAAGAAAATTTTTGAACGATTCACTATTCAGTCAGTGCTACACGTTATACTAGAGACTTCGGAGACCTGTGGAAAATGGGCTAACGTAAGATCAACCTGCACATTATACATGAGTGTGCATTATGTATGGGAAATTAGGGTAATTAGCTGACAAATATACCAGCAATGCAATTTGATGTCTAAAATTATGATTGTATAATGATGATAACTTTTTAAAAATAATTTCTTTATTATATCATTTTATGGGCACTTGAACTAATATATAAACCAGCGGTTCTCAACTTTTTTTCTTTTGCGACACATATGATGCTCATTACTCATGTGCATGACACACTTAACACTACAATCCATCCAACTAAAAAAGGAGGAGTAGTGTGTAACAATAAAGAGTTTAAGCCTAAGTATTGTTTTTATTGTTGCAAAGCATTATGCATGAGAAAGACAAAAACTCTCCTTAACAAAATTTGCAGTATGTTTATAAAGCCATTATTAACATTTTCAACGACACACCTTCCCAGCTCTTTGCGACATATCATTGTGTTGTAACACACCAGTTGAGAACCACTGATATAAAAAAAAATACTATAGAACTCTTAGAATTAATGCTATGTGGTTTGTGCTCATAACTTGTAACTTTTTATCTTCCTTCACAGAATGAAGTATTTTTTGTTTAACCAATATTTTTCTTAACTAGCACAGCATAGTTCCTATGTGTGCCTAATAAATGGGCTGTTACTGTAAATATCAATGTAAGATAATAATGCAATGTTTTAACCTATATTTAAGATTGTTGTTGTTAGTTGTCCAACTAACCTCTTACTGTTTCATATCTAACAATATTCCCCCTCAATCTATGTCCAAATCCCTTTGGCCCATGATATGTAAATAGAGTGAAACCCTGTATTTACGTTATCGGAATGTACGTTTTCCCGCTATTTACAACATTTTTCCCCGTCAATTTTCGTATGATTCCAATGTAAGTAAAACCCCGTATTTACACTATTTCATTTTGTTTTCCCACTATTCGCGCCATTTTACGTTAGAATTTCCAATTTTTTAAAAGAATTTAGCATGCGATTCCCAACATTTTAAAACATTTTTCGGCTTAGCTTTGCAAAAAATCAGAACTTTTGGACGAAGATTTCGAAAACGGCGGCAGAGTAGGAACAGCGCCCCTAGAGTCAGAAATATGAACTCCTTTTCAAAACAGCACTCGCTTTAACATGTGCGACGATGTTAATCATGAGCGGCGTACTTAAGAGACGGAAATACGTACATATGAACTCTTTTGGGTGAAAACTTCAAAACCCCATACGTAAATCACACTAACAGCGCACCTAGGTACGGAAATACTATTTAGGTAGGCTATTCACCCTTTGAACCAAGTATGAATGCTATTGAAAAGATGTATCATGTTTCTACCCTTTCCACTCAAACTCTGCCCCTTGGCTCCCACAGTTTGTAATTAAATTTAAGTTAATTTGTAGTAATTTAAATTAGCGTATTGCCCCGAATATAACGGTGTTTTTTCCAAAAAATGAAATTTTAAAAGTAGCTCCCGCGTTATATTTGAGTATGTAATAGTAAGGTGACCAAACGTCCTCCTTTTGGAAGGACAGTCCTTCTTTTTCAATCGCTGCCCTCCCTAAACCTTTTGTCCTTCCATGTCCTCCTTTTTGAACATTTCTCTGCTATTGTCCTTCCTTTTACTCAAGCCACGCGTTCTTTTAATTGGTGTATTTGTGTATTCTCAAGTCAACTGGCTATAGATATAGAAGTAATCCTTCCACAAATATACTTACATTTTCATCGTTTCACTGTGAGAGTAAAGAGTCAAACTAAATTTTGTGAGGTCGCTTCAGTTGAGCATAAGAAATTATTAGGTTACTCAAAAACCAGGTGGTTGGCTTTAACACCTGCCATTGAACGTGTTACTCAATTATTTGAACCATTAAGCTTACATTTTTTAAGTTTAGATAAATGTCCCAAACTTCTAAAAGATTTTTTTGAAAATCCATTAGATGAAATTACTCTGCATATCATGCATAGTAAGGCAACATTGTTTCAGTCAAATATAGAGCAAATTAAAAAGAACAAAATATATGCAGCTGAAGTAATGTCAATTCTTCACAGTTTTAATGATCAATTGGAATCCAGATTAAATATGAAATGTTTACCAGTAAATGCAGATAATTTATTGAAAAAACTAGAAGAGAATAATCCAACAGTTAGAGGGGCATTCACAGACGAGGTTCAACTATTTTATAGAAATTGCCTTGATTATTTGATCAAATGGACAAAATTTCTGGATGGAATAAATTTTTTTCAGTGGACTTGATTAAGAAAATCGATTGAGTGGGAAAAAGTGGTAGAATCGGTGAAATTTGCAAATCAAGTGTCTCATAAAGATTGATGACAATACTGTTTGATGAGGTTCGGAGACTAAATGAGCACTGCTCAGCTAATAAGTTTTCAGAGTGGTCTGAAAATAAAATAGAAGTCTACAAAAGATGGGAGGAAATATTTCAGTTTAAAAAAAACTGAATATCTTCCTTTTATTAATTTAAAGATATTGGTTGAAATAGCTTTATGTTTACCTGGGACAAATGCAAGTGTAGAGCGTGTATTCTCAATAATTAATGATGTGTGGGACTGTGTAAAGAGCAGTCTTTCTTTGGAAACATTGACCTTAATCATAATGATAAAAGTTAACATGGATTATAGCTGCGAGCGATTCTCAGAAATGTTAAATAAAAATGACGATTTTATGAAAAAAATTTACAGAAATGACAAATATTTCAATACAAAACAATCATGTCATTATTAGAATGAAAACACTTCATTTTTAAAAGCATACTACATATTTCAGCCTGTAGAGAAAAGATATGTTTCAGTAAATATATACTTTGAATAAATATATATTCAATAAATATTGGCTTACATAACATAATTTTCAAGCAATCAGGATATAATTTAGAATAAATAATAATTTGTAGGATTGAATCTATTATTTTCAATTTTAATTGCTTTTGAACTTCGTTTAAACTTTTCCGTGTTGGGGTTTATTTTTCTCAAATATGTAAAACACACATAATTAATGAACACTTACGTTTAAAATTTGTGCAATTCACCTTTGAACTTCTGAAATTGAAATTCCTTCAATACGATTTGTCATTATGTAATTTTAGTGTTTCACTGTGAAAAATGGTATCTAAAATTATTATTTTTCTTGAAAGCTTACAACATTTTTTTAAAACAAAAAATTTCATGTCATAAGACTATTGTAATGTATGTTCTTTTACAACCTTTAGTTTGTTTGAAAAAATATGAAAGATAGCATATAAACAGTTTTTCTGTCATGAAATGTGTCCTTCCTTTCTCCTTTCTTTTCCCTCCCTTTGTCTTTACATTTTGTAAAAATACGGGATCTGTCCTCCTTTTTGGAAAAAAATATCTGGTCACCTTAGTAATAGTAATTTTAAAAGATCGTAAAATCGTGTTTCGAAAAATCACCATACATTCTGCACGTCTGTTATAAGATACAAGATATTTGTTACATAGTAAACACATTAGGCATACATATTACAACGTACTTGAACAACATATGAGGCGAAAATTCACCCGAGTTCAGTCAGCAGCTGAACTCCTTAGTCATTGAATTGAATTGAATTGGCCTCGATGAAAAATCAGATGACTTCACTGCTAGAGAAAGGAGTGATCGAAGAATCGAACTCCCCATTTGCTAGTCCAGCATTTCTCATCCCTAAGAGAAATGGATCAGATCGCCTTGTAATCGATTACCGCAAAATTAATAAAAGTGTTAAATATGATAATTATCCGGTACCTTCGATTGAACTGGCCTTCGCTTACCTTGGCTCTGCCAGGTTCTTTTCGATTTTCGATCTCAATTCTGCTTTTCATCAGATTCCCTTGTCACCTCAGAGTAAACCTGTAACTGCATTTATTACCCCCTTTGGTCTTTACCAGTATAGTAGGTTACCATTTGGACTTTGTACAAGCCCACAGATATTTTCAAGGTTGATCGATAAAGTTTTAGGGGACTTGAAATATAATTGTGTATTTCCTTAAATCGATGACTTACGTATTTATTCTAAATCTTATGAGGAATACCTGGACCACATCGGCAAGGTACTACAGAGACTCCGCTCTGAGACCTCAAAATTTGTAGATCCTTTATTAAATCTTTTGATAATGATTTCAAGAAATTTTGCCTTGTCATTTCCTTTTGAACGTTTTGTTTATAAACAATAAATTTTTGTGGAGATCACTCACACTTGTGGGTTAGACATCGGTTGCAGCACAGTCGCTTTCTGGCCCCCACCTACAGCATGAAGTAGTTTATGGCTGCCCCTAACTAGCAGAAAGATTCAAGCTCACTTCTGCTGTCACCGAGGAATGCCCTCGATGGGGCTTGAGACAAAAGTTGCCTCCTCAAGCGACCCAAGGGGTTCGTGCCAAGGTCCAACCGCATCCTCCCCTATAAGTGTAAACATACTTGGGACTTCTCCATAGAAACCCCATTGAAAATAGGATTTTTATATTTTGGTCTAAAACATCTCAATCGTGACCGTCATGCGACCGGTAGGAGATCCAAAAACTTTGAAGATTTCCGATCTCATTTGTGTTCGTGCTTATTCCGAAAAATAAGGGAGAAACTCGTGCTAAAAAGGTTGAGCGGTGATAAAAGGCAAACTGCTTTCTTTTATCCTTTTTACACATGGGTACTAAGAGCTTCATCCAATGAGGGTGATAAAAAATCTGCCAAAAGTCGCTAGAAAGATGTTCCATTTTTGAGAGTATTTCACAGTAAATGACGAAAGCATGTGATAAATAATTACTGTACAGAAAAGGGAATAATATGGATGTAATTCAATTATAAAATCTAGAAAATAGTTTCAAAAATCATGCATTGATATTGATAGAATACGTGGAATTCTGCGTCAAAGAAGTCATCCTCGGGTCAATTCTTCGACAGCAATTTCTAGAGAGACCACGTGCATTTGTTTGTGACTTTTATTGTCGGTAGAAAATTATGGGAAGAAAATGGCTGCATGTGTGCGGCCGAAGTAAGAAAACTCCCGGAGAATCCGAAAAGAGGGAAAAGGGTACATTGGAGGGGAGGGAAATTAGTGAAATAGAAATGTATCATAAGAGAACTAGTGTTAAAACAATGAAATACTGCTTATCAGGAAAGTTATTTGTATTTCTGATGTGATAATAATAATCTGTATTGTGTTTAACCCTTCTAGATCAATAGAGAAAAAGCAACAGGTAGAGAGATGTCAATATAAAAGCAACTTTTTAACATCATATATACATAAAAAATGGATACACACCAAAATAGCACATTAAAATAGTTTAATTTTCTCAATATTTATACTATATATATAAATATAAAAATATCAAAAATAACAAATTAAAAAAAAACAAAAATGCTAATTTCTCTTCTAGAATGTCAGTGTCGCAGGTAGAACAAATTTGGGTTAGATTGACAATACATTTCTTTAGATATTGACATAATAACATTGCTTGGGGTCATATTGACCCCACGCGACTAATTAAGGGTTAAACATCAAAATAAAGTTTACATACAATGTCAATATAAAGTTTACTTTCAGTGTAACACTTGGGCTTGTTTCTTTTTGCACAAATGTTAAATTCTTGGCTGAATTTTTGACAAGTACACTCGTACTCCCTCCTCGACAGACATCAGATGATTTCTTTTTTTTGCTTTTAATGCTTGTCACACATGAGAAAGCTTATTCACAGAGGTAAGAAGTTGAAAACTGGAGTAAGATGTTCACTGCTTTTGCTGAGATCACAGGATTACTCTCTTCTTATCGAAATCCAAAACACATCAGTCATTGAATTTTAACTTCAAAGTTTAATCGCACTCTAGTTCAGTCAGTTGTTCTTCTTGCAGACTGAGTAAATTTTGTGAATCTAGCGAGAACTCAACAAAAGGGTCCCTAACCCAGTCATACATTTCTGATGACAAAGAAGGAAAGTATTAGTCAAGCTTTTATAATCTGTCTGACTCTGAACCTGAAGTAGGAGCGGAAACCTTTCAATATTTCCACTTGAAAGATGTTTTATCCAAACCTTGAGTGTATTCTTGAATGCAAGAAGTTTGTCTGTGGAAGTTAGAATGTTTTCTTTTGGGCCCTGCATGCTGGTGTTCAAGGTGTTTAAGTGCTGATAAATATCTTCTAAGTAGGATAATTTCTGCAGCCATTTTGTATCTTCCAGAAAGTCAGAAAAACTTGCTTTATTGTTATGTTTGAAGAAAAGCAGTAGTTGCTCTCACAGCTCAAATAACCTTCTTAAAACTTTCCCTCTTGAAAGCCATCTAACCTCGGTGTGTAGAAGGAGAGTCACATGGTCTTTTTGCATATTTTCACACAGCTTTGCAAAACATGTATGACTTAAGAGGGGACTGCTTTATAAAATTGACCATGTTCACAGCTACATCAAGGACTTGTTTTAAATCTTCCCCAATAGTTTTTGAAAGTTCCCGGTGGAGGAAGCAGTGGGTCATTATAACATCGGGTTTTTTCTTTGACGAGTGTAACAAAGCCTTTTATTGAGCCAATCATTGAGGGGACACCATCAGTGCAAATTCCAACACACTGACTCCAGAGGATTCCAAATAAGAAGACTTTGGTTGTTTCTGGCAGCTCTTTACAACAACAAATATTTCCCATTATTTCACCTTTGTTTTCAAGTACGAATGCCAACAGCTGAGCTTTACTTGTTATGCCTGTTGACTCATTGACTTGGAGAACAATGTTAGTATTTTTTATTAATTCAAACAAGACATCTTCAATGACATGTGACATGTCATCCACATGCCTACTAATAGTATTATTAAAAACAGGAACTTTGTCAATTTCACTTTCAGCCTCTTTGCCTATCATTGTTTTCACTATTATTTTACAAGCAGGCATTATTAGGCATTCAGCAATAGTGTGACTTTTCATTTTTATGCAACTAGCTCAGCTACTAAATAGCTTGCTTCTTGAGCCTTTTCACTGATAGTTACCTTCTCCTCAAAAACTTTACGTTGTTTGCCTTGTGAATCCAAAAGTCATTGAAAGTAATCAACTGTTTTATTTGACAAGTGGCTGTGATTAGTAGTGAAATGTCAATTTAAATTGGAAGGGGCCATAGCTGTGCACAATGGAATGGGAAAATTTTCATCTCCAGTCCATGTAAAACCCATGGCCAAGTAACTGTAATTGTAAAGGTGAATTTTTTTTATCAGTCACTTCTCTTCCTGCTTTACTCATACTTGGCTCAAATAATTTTTATTCATTTTCACTGTCCTGTCCTTAACTGACCTTCTTTTCATTTACATCTACATTTTCAATCTTCAACAGCCGTATGAAAATAATGTTACGAGGTGGGATTTTAGATACACAAAAACAACCACAGTTTCGGTAAAAATGCTAATTACAAAACTACGCAAAGACCAAATCTACAAAATAGTGAATGACTGTAATGCGCACTAAGCACCACTCGTGAAATCACTCCCAAAAATAAATCACTCTGAGTATCACCATCGCTGAGTTCTGTGGAACCGCATTGTCTTCTCAAGACTGACTCGGTTGCCCGATCATCACTCTTTAAATAAAGAAAAAGAACCTTCTCGAACAATCTGGTAGCAGACACAATGCAACTAAATATAACCTTAAATACAAACTAACCTAAACAATACAAAGAGGCAGTTGGTAGCACATGGAGATTACTCCAGTATTGCCAATTGCCGGACAAAAATTCCCACGATATTTCGAGAGATATTTGGAATTTTTCGCGGTATTTCAAAATTTTTATTTATTTATTTATTCTTTGATTTCTCGTGGAACCCCTGATGATGGTCTGCGGAACCCTAGAGTTCTGCAGAACCCTGGTTGGGAAACACTGGTGTACCCTATAAAAACATTTGTTTAGTTGCATTAGAATTATGTCAAGCGTTTTATAAAGACAATGATCTCAAATAATTTTCCAGGATCATTCAATATGCTGTCTTTTGCAAGCTCATCAAAATGTCTTACACTTTGAAGTTCTTTCATTTTCTGAAACTCAGGTTTGAAGCACACATTTGAAACTATTCCTATATACATCTGCATGTTACCATGCAATTCACCAAACTGGTCGGTAGCAGGGGATGCATTGCACCCAGGCCTACCTAACAGTTATTACTCGCAGATTTGGCTTTCCTGTTATGGTCACGTAATGTTTTGAAAAGAATGGTCCTCTATAATGCTCCATCCTACAATCGATCTCACATATATTATCATCTTGAGCATTTCTGCCTATGTATGTTGGAACCTCAATTATTCCCAAAACATCCTCTACTAAATATTTTACACCACATCACCTGGAGGCAACTTTGGTAAACGCTTGACGTTTAGTTACATCTTAGTAATACTCCTTTTTATGCTTAATTGTTGGAGCTTCTTGGCTATATCCAATATCAAGAGACTAGAGTATGAGTTTGTCATTTCTTTGTAAGGTCTGAATTTTTCTTGCAATTACTTAAAATATTTATTATCATTTAACCTATTAGGAATTTTTAGAAGGTCATGTGGTGACCACATCAGATTTTTTACATTTGCCCTCTATATTAAAAAACACTTTCGTGGAAAGTAGTTATTAAGTGCACTTTTCAATAACTTGCCACCTGAGGCAATAAAGAATTCATCTTACAGAATTAAACAAAGGATTTTAGTATCAAAATATGTCCAGAACAGAAACCCACCGCTTCTATATCATTTTAAATAAAGTTCTGCCTAATGCAGCTGCCTTGCTAGTTCACGTCATGGCGTGGCATGAACATTTTCTTGCAAAAACAGAGGGGGAGGGGCCAAAAATCAGGTTACTCTCTCACAATTCCAATTGGCAATAATCACTCTCCCCTCCTTTACCCAAAATGAAAGGCTAGATTGATACTAGAAAATTCTCGGCACACACATATTATATATAGGTGTGTAATAATCATAAATAAGAGTGTTTGATTTGGATGACAATATTAATAAAACTGAGCATCTTTGATAATCCTAAATAATGCTTTGTAACTCGGTCCACATTATAAATTTCTTTGGTGTTATAACCCTTTATTCAGTATATTGATTTATTTTATATTGCTCCAGTGCCACCATCTTCCCCAATACTCCATGCAACTAGTACATCAAGCAGTACAATAAATTTGCAGTGGAAGCAGGGACATGATGGTGGGTCCATAATACAGGGTTTTGTGCTTCACTACAAACGAGACTTTGGAGATTGGGAAGAGAGGAAAATAAGCTGTAAAGAATGTAGTTATATTCTAAGCAAGTTGTGGTGTGGTACTCCATATCAGGTATGTATGTTAACCTTAATAAGTTACATGTATAATTCGTAAAAATTTTTAAGTAATTCATACGATGATAATTATGGTGCATTTAGCTTTTTTAATTTGAGAGTTGTTAAATCATTATTTCAAGTAATATTACCATATATGCCTGCATATTAGTCAACCTTTGAAGCTCAAAAGAAAATTCTGAAAACTTAGGTCAACTTATACACCGAATATAAAATATGACCCTTAAATAACTGATTAAAAACATTGATATTTATGAAAACATTTGATCTTACAGTGCAGGTGATCACCATTTAGAATCAGCTGCTCCATTGTTTACATAGTCTGTCATTTATTTTAGAAGATTTAAGATAATTATTTTTAATAATTAATAAAAATTAAAATTTTAGCTTTTGTTTTTATTACTGAATCTCAAAAATATAAACGATCTATTTGCAATTACATGAATGAAGGAGAAGTAGAAATATATTCCACCAATAGATGGCAATACAGTATATGACTGATCTTTCTTAAATTAAACAAATGATTTAATAACTCAAAAATCGACACTGCATTTTTTGGAAAAGGTTACATTTAGGTTTTAAAAACCATAAAATTCCGCATATTCTTCATTCAAAGTTTTTTTAGCGAAAAAGTGGGGGGTCAACTTATGCAGTGAATATATGTCTAGTCGTGTATTTAAAATCCGAAAAATCGAGGTGAACTTATATCCCGGGTCGACTTATACGCCGACATATACAGCATTTCTGTTATTTAAGGCAATCTCTAAATAAAGAGAAACAGTATTAATTTTATGGAAACTGAGTAAGGAACTAGCATGCTTTTATTTTCCATCTTATATGCATATGCACATATGCATTTTAACATTATTGCCTGCATCTTTTGCAGAAAAGTGTTCTCTTGCAAATTTTAATTTTATGGTTAAGTAATTTGAATTGTTTTATCATAAGCAAATTAATATTTAACACTTTTTTGTGCATAATGAAAAAATAACTTTGTAGTTTCCACAAATTTTAATTTAAACACGACCGGTTTCACTGCTATTGTAGCATCATCAGGTGATAAAATATAAATCGTTCCATATATATATATAGGGTAAAAAGAGGGGGGGGGGAGGGAGACAGTTGGTGAAACATCTGTTAAACCTCAATCATCATAGTTCCTTCAACCCTAAATTCCTCCATTTTGAAAGTAAAGGTTGCAAGTTGGATGCCCTCGAACAGCTAGAGATAGTTATTTGTAAAGACTTGCCCCTCTTAACTGAATACCTTTTCCACAATCATTCTCCTCTATTTAGCTTACCGAATATTTTGTAAATACTTTGTATCAACATTGTTGTCTTTGGCCCTTTTACCAAGTTTTTGTAACTTTTTGTAATATTTTGCTACTATGTTGCTTTCGTTTTCTTTGTAACTCCTACTGTCTCCCTATCCCCCCTCATTTTACCCTATATATTCATTTATCATGCTTCTGTCCGAAGACAGGTTTTAACTGAATCGCTGCCTCCATTTCTCTCTCTCCCTAGAAACCTCTTTTATACCTCTATAAGTATTATATCCCTGCTTTATATTCTCTAATATTCCTATTCATTTTCTCCCTCTTCCTCTTCCTCCACTAATTTTTCCTTCTAAGATCGTCCTTTGTAAACACTGTCTTCTCAATATGTGCCCTATCCAATTTGCTTTTCTTTTCCTGATTGTTTTTATTAGCATCCTATCTTCTCCCACCATTTCTAATACTTCTTCATTTCTCTTCCTCTTTGTCCATTTCACTTTCATCTTTCTCCTCCATACCCACATCTCAAAACTTTCTAAATATTTTTCCTCCTTTCTCCATATCGTCCACATCTCTGCACCATAAAGAGCTATGCTCCATATGTAGCATTTTGCTAATTTCTTCCTTGTTTCTAAATTTATTTTCTTGCTTGTGAGAAGCTCCTTCTTCTCGTTAAATGCTGCTTTTGCCATTGCAATCCTACTTCTGATGTCCTGTGTACTACTTCCATCCTGCACTAAAATACTGCCGAGATATTTGAAACTACTTACTTGTTCCAATTTTTGGCCATTTACCATTATATTTAATTCTTTATTTTCCTTTGAAACCACCATGACTTTCGTTTTTTCAGCATTGATCTTCATTCCATATTGTTGGCCAACCTCCACTAGTCTGTCGGTCATCCTCTGAAGCTCTTTCTCATCTTCTGCTATTAATCCCTGATCATCTGCATATTTAATGGTGGTAATACTTTCACCTCCTATCTTAAATCCTTTCTCTCCCATCAACGCATCTTCTGTTATTGTTTCTGCATAAATATTAAATATCGCTGGTGAAATAGGACATCCCTGCCTCACTTCCCTCCCTATTGAAGTACTTTCTGTTTCTTTTCCTTCAACCCTGACTCTAATCTTTTGATCAAAGTAAAGGTTTTTATGCAGTCTTTTATCTTTCCAATCTATTCCAATTTTGTTTAAAATACCCAGCATTTTATCCCATTTCACTCGGTCAAAAGCTTTCTCCCAATCTACAAAACAAAAATACATATCTTTATTGACTTCTAGCGCTCTTTCTATCATCATCGTCATACATCCTATAGCATCTCTAGTCCTTCTTCCTCTTCTGAAACCAAACTGATTATCTTGCAGCTCCTTTTCTATTTTACATTCAATTCTTTTGGTTATTATTCTAGTTAGAACTTTAGCTGTATGAGAAATTAAACTAATTGTTCTAAAATCCTTACAACATTTTGCATTGTTCTTTTTCTCCAGTGGTACCATAACAACATCTAAAAAATCTTCAGGCCATATGCCAGTATCATATACCGTATTTAATCGATTATAAGCCGACACTGATTCTAAGCCGACCCCCACTTTTTACAAGTCCACGCAAGGAAAAAAAAATTTTTTTGGTCAATTAGGACTATTTATCTCGATATTCCAACAAGTATGAATGTGGCGGATTTTCAGTTCGTAATTAAATAAAGATTAAAAACAGACATTGCAACAATATTAACATATTTTTTTACTAAAATATATCTTCACACAACGACTCTTTTTCACTCTCCTCATCTCACAAAACGTCATCTTCTGTGCCATCGAGCGAGTTGAAAGGAAATTAGTTTCTCTTCGTAATCAGCTGGCAGTTTTTGGGCGATTGATGCACGACGACGAAGAACAAGTCCCCATCGTTTCATAAACAGCTGTACCCAGTGCCGACTAAATTTACACTCACTTCTACTAATTTTATGTTCTCCAGCAATTTCACGAGCTTTTGTTTGTATAATCTCGGAGTTCACTGGCAAACAGTTATTTCATTGATCAATCACAGATAATCACCTCCCCTCTCCTCCTATCTCATCCAAAACAAATTTCCAAAAGATATAATTGGTTGGAAATCACTTTTTATTTATAAAAACACAATATTATAACATTGCGTTCTGAATTACATAATGCTTTCGGTCAAGAGGTAAAATCTTTGAATGAGCTTGTTTGTGCAATGAAATCAGATAAGTGTTTCTCTCTCAATCTCATTAAATTGTTCTCAAGAAATGTTGAAACAAGCACTAGCCCAGACCCAAAGATCCTTCCTCCTCCTTTTCCATATAGCTCTCAAGTGTTGACGCATAAAAAATAATCATCTCAAGAGTAAGAGATGTCACAGAGCAGATAAACAGTGCCCACATCCCCTTCCACTACACAGTAGCTTTAGTACAGAAGTTCAGTTTATCTCAGCATTGAATAAGGGTTTTTAGAAGCCACAATTCACATAACTATGCGAAAGTTCAACCACAAAATTTAATGTATAATAAAGGTAAAAAGTAGGGATGGGAAATTCGATTCTTCGAATCCTCAAATCCCGCGAATCTTGAAAAAAATTCGAGATTCGAAAACTCGAATCTTCGTGCTTTTTTCGTCATTCGAATCTTTCGAATCTTAACCTAAAAAACCGTTAAACATTTTAACTCAAAACTTTGGAAAGATTAGTTTTATTGAGGTGAAGAGTTCCCGGGTTTCCAGCCAGGTGAATATTTTGTCTACCGACGTTTCGGCACCTTCCTCAAGTGCCATCTTCAGGGGTCTCCTGAGTGCCATACCAATCTTTCGTCCATGTATATATACTACTCCGGTATTGGAGGCTCATTCCCCATTGGCTGTTGGGTCGACCTATGGCGTTCCGTGATTTTGGGGAGTATGGGATTCCACACCTTGCTGAGTGGGAATCCCGTGTCCCTGTTAATGTTGTTTTTCTCAATTCTTATTTCAATGGCTTCTTTCACTAGCCTATCCCAAAAACCGTTGGCCTTGGCAATTACTTTGGCCTCCGTGAAGTTAATTCGATGGGCTGTGGATATGCTGTGCTCTGCGATTGCCGACTTTTCTGGCTGATTTAGGCGGATGCACCTTGAATGCTCTTTGATTCGCGTTTCTATTGTCCGTCCCGTTTGGCCGATGTACTGCTTGCCGCACGAGCAAGGGATTTTATAAACTCCGGCTGTTTTGAGGCCTAGTTGGTCTTTGTTCTGCGGTAGGAAGCTCTGGATTTTTGGCGGCGGTTTATGTGCCACCCTGATGCCTTGTCTGCCTAGAATCCTCGAGATCCTCCCAGAAATCATTGACAGGAAGGGTATACATGCCGTGGCTACTGGTTTTTCTTCCGGCTTCTTCTTCGCTTTCCCGGAAACGGCCCTTTTCAGGGCTCTGCCGATTTCCCGTTCTCCGTGGCCGTTCTGTCGGAACGAGAGGCGTAGGTTCCTGATTTCTGCCCCTAAACTATCTTCGTCAGCAATGGCTCTTGCCCGGTCAATCAGAGTGGTCAACACTCCTTGTCATTGGGAGGTGTGGTGGTGGCTAATCCCATTTAAGTATAGGTTGGTGTGGGTAGGTTTGCGATACACGCTGTGTCCCAATGTGCCATTGGGTTTGCGGCTTTGTAACTTTGTAAAATTCCAGTCTTCCTACTGCTTCGATAACCCACCAAAGGATTTCCACTACAAAGTCATTCTATGGTGTTACGTCATCTATTGACCATTATGAATGTGGTACGTAATTCTACGTTCGTTTATTTTTCAGTCGGTTTTGTCTTAATATTTTATAATATTTAATAAGTTTTTAATAAGTGTCAATGTCTGTAAACCCATATTATCTACAACAATAGAATCAAAAAGGAATAAATATACTGCTAAATTTAAGCTAAAAGTGATGAGTACACAGTAAAAACAAACAATTGTGCTGCAGCAAGACAATTTGGTACCATGGAAATAAATGTTAGGAATTGGAGGAAACTGTCTACATAGCTTATGCAAATTCCTATGAACAAATGTGCAAATAGAGGTAAGACCAGTAGTTGGCCACAATTAGAAGATGAAATTAATAAATTTGTCATTGAAACTCGGCAGAATGGTTACAGTGTTTCTCGTGGACAAATTCGGATCTTTGCCCTGAAACAGGCAAAAAGATTGAAAATTGCTGACTTCAAGGCCAGTGCTGGTTGGTGCACGAAATTTATGAAAAGACATGATCTTGTGTTACGACAGAAGAAAAAGATTTCACTGCGCCTTCCCTCAGAATTCGAGGAGAAAATAATTTCATTTCAGAAATTTATAATTAAACAAAGAAAGAAACACGACTATCCATTAGCCTGCATAGGAAATATGGATGAAACTCCAATGAATTTTGACATGCCACTCAATAAAACGGTAAATAAAGTGGGGGAAAAATCAGTATTAGTGAGAACGACTGGTCACGAAAAATCTAGATTTAGTGTTGATTTAACATGTGTGGCAGATGGTACAAAATTGAAACCAATGGTAATCTTCAAGAGATAGATAGATAGATAAATATTCGTCTTTATTCGGGCGAAATTTAGACCATAAGATCCATTCTTACATTTACATTTTACATTGCCAAAACTGAAATTCCCTAAAGGAGTAGTTGTGCATGTTCATGAGAAGGGTTGGATGGATAAACTAGGCTTGAAAATATGGGTGAAACAAGTTTGGTGTTCTCGACCAGGGGAGTTGAGGAAAGAAAGAAGTCTATTGGTTTGGGATGAATTTAAGTGCCATTAATGGATAGTGTTGTTGCTCAAGTAAAAATTGAAAACACAGATATTGCCGTGATTCCTGTAGGTCTAACCAGCATTGTACAACCACTAGATGTCTGCCTAAATAAACCTATGAAAGATGCCATGAGAAAGCTTTGGAACAAATGGATGATTGAATGGGAAAAACCCTTTAGAAAGGGAGGATGTATTCCACAATTCCAGGATTCCACAATTTCAGCACATTAATTACTGCCCAGGTATCCCCATATTTTTATTGGGTATTTTTACGAAAAGTAAGATAGATAATAGTAAAAATTTATTAACTAATTCTATAAACATACATTCATTAGATATGAAAAGAATCAATTCAGTATTTATTCATTTTAAAAGCCAAGAAATTCTTTGTCATTTGACCATTTTTCTTCGATGTTGTCATCGTCGTCCTCCCACACCATATCATCTTCACTACTATATAAACTATTACTGATGCAACATTTCTTAAAACCTTTTATAATAACATCCGTGGACAATTCATTCCACCTATTCATGCATTTCACTGTATATGATTTGCTACATTGTAACTCACCTTTCCTTATGCTAGCACAATGATGAGCTATTTTACGCATGATGTCACCCTACACCAGCGCCCGCCCTGGTGGTGTAGTACTGGTTCTACTTACAATTAGAAACAATGGCAGCTGATGCCTATGAGTTCGCTGGGAGTTGATGCTTCTTGTAGAACTAACATCAAGTTATTGTTCCCTACTTTTCTCTCAGCATTCATACATGATTTATTCTTGATTCGTCGAATCTGTAGTTAATTATGGTTATTTGCTATCATTTTTACATACTCTAGAGTGTTCTAATAAGGGTAAAACTGATGGTTGGGCGAGCCCGTCCACCTCAGGCGTGATAAAAACGTAAAAAACTTCGACATAGGATTATTGGCATTCCTTCATTTTATTAGCTCAAACAATGTCATATGCCATATTATGAAATTAATGTAATTCAATTTATTGTGTATGTCCTAATATCACCTTGTATTGTAAGTAAACATAGAGTATGTAATGATTGAGTTAGCTGACGTTCCTTTGGAACATTATTTGATAATTTCATGTCACACTTTCATTTTGTTACCAATACAATACCAAAAATTCGATCATTGCTTTAGACCATGTAACACCATCTACTTTATTCTGGAACGGTAACGCTAAAAAAAATCGTGCTATATGCGGGTATATAGGAAAATCATAGATTACGAGGCTGGAAACCCCCCTGCGCATTATACGAGGGTGTGCATTATACGCAGGTATTTATGGTAGTTATTGATAAGATGAGGCAAAGAAGAACAGCTAAAAATAAAAGATGGAAAAATCGAAGATGATGGACAAAGCCATGGATTCTTCATCATGATGAAGGTCACAGCATTTATAACTTGGCTCACTATAAATTGTGCGAAGAAGACATGGAAAGTTATAAAAAGTAAATCATGTGGGTGCATAACACCAGATGTTTTCCCCACCATTCTAATTTATATTTTAAGAGCTCATATTTTAGTTTGAATGTCGGGTAAATGCATAGGATGAACCAACACACACTATTTCTATGTATTCCATTCTTTCTAAAGATATTTAGTCTGTAACCAAATAAGGTATTAGCACTTTGTTTCCTCAAATAAATATCAACTTCTCCTTCCAATAGCTCATACCTCATTCATGTTTTCATCTAGTGGTCTGATAGAAAACATTTTTCTCTGTACCTCTGAAATTTTGTTTGAGACTCCAGTATCTACTCTGTGCAAAATTGCAAGTTGTTTCTACTCGTGAAAATAGCATTAAGCAGCAATAAGCATATGCAATGGGAAGAAATCCTGGAATAAAGGTCTAGTTATGCAAGGATAAGATGATTCCTCTCTATGTATCATCTACGATTTTATTTCATGTTGACTATTAAACAAGTAAAAAGAAGTTACCTGTTTGGGAGGCAATGTATATTTTGTTTGCGAGAAATGGAGAATGAAAATGTAGTGCCTTTGTCATGTGCACACATAAACATTCCACTCAAACACATAATATGGGTCAAGGTTTTGAATAAAACGAATTGTTCGCGAGTCACCGGACCAGCTCATGACTTCAAATTTCATTGAAGACATATTTCAAATAATCTGTATTAAAAAGTATGCAAAATCCTATGATGTTGGCCAGGGACTGCTCTTAGCTTCGAATTACATGCTATTTTGACTTCTGACTTTCTTCAGTTTCATTAAAATAGGCTCTTATAGCATACCAGAAATACTTCCCATGCCATCTGTCAGTACTTTGTATGTGTAACCTGGCTGTTAGTTTAACGAATGATGTATTATAATTATAGCCTTCACTTTACCACTTTTCAAAACAATATCATCAGAATGACATTAGAATGTGATAGTCTTGATATAGCAGCTCAGTTTTTTAGAGTACGATCTCCTTTTACCAACAATTAATTCAAAATGAATTATTTCTATAGTATTTTCTTTACGCTAGGTGCAGCAATCACAAGGATAAGAATGGTTTGCAGCTACAATGCCATAATATTATAATCCTTCTCCCCATTTATAATAATGCTAATCATGGCTAATCTTTGCAGATGTCAGTTGTGGTTTTACCTTTGGCTGCAGTCTTGCCACTAGTCTTATTCATCATCTGTAATATTATTTCATAATCATACAGTGGCAGCTTGTGACCTGAGATGTAGGTGAAGTGTTAACATGAAAATCTATTAAAAACTCACCCTACTTCTTGTTAACCAGATCAATTCTCCTATCTTTTAAGGTAGCATAACGGTCGATGATGTCATCAAATAAAGGATTTTTATCCACAAGTTCACATAGAAGTTCTCTTTGTATTGCAATATTAGCTAAAAATGATAATCTTTGTTGTGAAATAGTGTTCCTTAAGTAATTTCTTATTATTTTAAACAGGAGAAAAGGAGTCTCTAACAAATTACATACTAAATCATTTTCTGGATTCATTTTTCACAATAAACAAAAGAGAATTTATTAACGCAATTAATGAGAAACACCAATGCCAACACTGTTTTCAAAAAAGAGAACACTATTAACTAAATGCAGTAGTGCGCTACATAACAAACAACCAAGATCAAAGACAAACTCAAGACTGAGGGAGATGGGAGAGTGAAGGATAACCCAAACCCTCTTCACAAGGCAGCAGTTGACGTCACCCATTGCCATAGCAATCACTCTTCCCCACCTACCCTAGCATAGCACATCCACTCTGGGAAGAAGTACTTTCAATCAGAGCTCTCAACTCTTCACTTTGCTTGCCTGCATTTGTAATGTTATTTTAAACCAGCGGTACTCAAACTTTTTTCTCTGAGGGCCGCACGTGGAACTTTTAAAAGTGTGAAGGGCCAGAATGAAGAAAGATTTGCCATAATACTCTTTATATACATGTATTTATTCTAGCATTAATTCATTACAACATGATTCAGGAATGATAAAAATCCACGTGACTGGTGGAATCGAAAAATATTCTGAAATTTCTTTCGCAGGTCATGCTGTCATTCAGAAATAGCTATCTGAAACATATTATCGACATGCATATCAGTAAGTCGGGACCAGTACAGAGTATGGTACTGAATTGAAAACAAATACTATTAATCTCTTTCTACAAATCTTATCGTCAAATTCTCGTTATCTCCAGTCGAGGCCACCTAGGATTCTAGACAGTAGGCAGCAGGTTTACCTAGCTTACTAGCCAAGTGCTGCCCTGCTCAGGCCTAGTAATAACATGCCAAAACTCCATCTGGCAGTAATCTAACAGGCCAGAAGGAGAAAATCGCATTGGTTTGAGTCTGGTTACAAAGGGTACATCTTGACTCCAGTCATGTATGGTCACCATTTTGTTTCCTAGCTCAGTACCCAGCTTCACCAGCATACATATTAGTATATTACTGTATGATGTGTGCGCCTATTTTTTTCTCAATCTAGTAAATATGCTGCTCTCATTGCGGGCCAAGAGATATAGACGAAAGGGCCACATTTGGCCCGTGGATCATGGTTTGAGTGCCCCGGTTTTAAACAGAGTACTCGCACTTTTGGCTTGCACATCTACCTAAATATTAAAAAATAAAGAGTTTGAATGAAAACAAAACAATTTAATGATAAGATAAATTATTAAAATAAAATAAGTTTCACTTCACCTGGTGAGCCGCCACTGTGATCATATTAGAATTCGGTCTTGATATTTAATTAACCTTTTTATCTGGTGTGTTAAAATAAACTAAAGACCTCTATTTAAAATTATTTCCTGAAATCCTCTCTTATAACTGATGCACATGGATTATAATTAATACTCACATTTAGTTTCATTAACTGTACAAGACAATATTCAAATTACTAATGATTTGTCACTGGATTTTGTTTCAGGAAGGAGACCAGGAAACTACAGGGACTTGGTATCTCAAGAGTTGGGAGGAATACAAATCATCCAATCCAATGGAACTTTGCTGCTCCCTCATTTGAATGAAGACCATGAAGGCTACTACCTTTGTGAAGCAGTCAACGGTATTGGTGCTGGTCTGAGCAAAGTCATTTACCTCACAGACAATGGTAAATTTCATACTTTTGAAATTTAATAACTGCTGAATTGGAAAAATTGCTTTTGAAACAGTAAAACTTAAATCAAAATATATTTAAGGAATTACAAGCATACAGAACGTACAGATGCATTCCAAAAGTGTTATATTAGGTACTAAAAGCATTAACTAATACATTAACAGTTCATAACGTAGTTTAAAATGCAAAGAAATTCATGATAGTCATGGAGTTTTTTGTGGCTTGCTGGTTTCTCAAGTTGCTAAAAATTTGAGAGTTTCAAAATCTTTCATTCAAAATTCTTGATGAAAAGTTGACAGCAGAGGAGGAATGGAATGGAAATAAAATAAAAGTTCAACAATAGTATTACCTGCAGCAGTTCAGCACCATGAGGACTCCCGGGTGGCAGTGGCGGAGTGGTTAGAGCAGTGGGTCTCAACCTTTTGGTGTTTGCGGCACACTTTGGATATTCACTTTTTTTCGTGGCACACTGGAATTAGATTTGAATAAAGAACTAGGATTTATCATAAAAATACATATATATTTTTTATATTTTGTCATATATATAATCAACCAAATTAAGTTATTATATCGTAAAACAGAACAAATGATGAAGTTTTGTTAAAGAATCTATTTTAAAATCTTACCTAGTGTGACACTTGAGCTTGGCATTTTCCAATGATTGCACTGATTTTAGGACTTACCTGTGATAAGCAGACTCTCATTTCATCTTCAACACAGTTGAACCATTCCCTTTTTCTGCATTTAATGTTTGTAAGTGTCGAGAACCCCAACTCTCACAGGATGTAGAAAACTGCCAAAGCTTTTTTCACAATTTCCGAATATTCTTCTCTAACAAAAATCCAGAACATATCCAGAGACAATTCAACATACTTGTTTTTCAGAGTGCGATCAGTTGAAAGAGAAGCTAACTCTTCTTCTTTGGAGAGAGTAAAAATGCATAAGTCAGTTGTCACTGGTGTGAATAAGTTCCTTACCCAGTCGTATTTCTCTGTACTCAAGGATGGAAATTAGCACTTGATATTGTGCTCTAGAGTTGCTAAATGCTCCACCATGAGAGTAACAATTTCTTTCGTAAGGGTTATTGGAATCGGAGGAAACATTTCAAGTTTACTTTCTCTAACTCTCTTTTTCCAGTTGATTATTATTCTCTGCAAAGCAAGTAGCTTCTCCGTAGAGGTCAGGATGTTTTCATTCTGCCCTTGCATGCTGGTGTTCACACTATACAGATACCTAAATATTTTTGCCAAATATGCTAATTTGGTGCACCAAAGTTCACAGCTAAGTTATTCACAAAAATCACAGTTTCCCTCTGTTTCAAAAAATAGTACCATCTCTTCTTTAAGTTCATATACACAAGCCAACGCTCTTTCCCTTGAGAGCCATCTTATTTCTGTATGTTAAACTAAACATTCGTACTGCGAATCCATAACATTACAAAGCTTTTTGAAGAGGTGGGTCTTTAGAAGTCTTAATTTCACAAAATTAACCATTCCGACAACTTGGTCTAATACAGACTTTAAGTCGACTCCTAATGCCTTTCCAACAAGGGCAAAAAACAATTGGTAGTTATTGTAGTTAGATTCTGTTGTTTTACAAGTGAGACGAAGCCTTTGACAGATCCCAACATGGATGGAGCACCGTCGGTACAAATTCCAGCACAAGACTCCATGAAATTTCCAAACGTTCTAAGTAGGAAGTGAAAGTATTGAATATATCTTGACCTCTTGTGTGCTCTGGGAGTTCTCTATAGCACAAAAATTGAATACTTATTTCATTTTCATGAATGAAGAGAACAAATGCTGATAGTTTTGCTTTGCCGCTAATATTGGTTGACTCGTCAACTTGCAAAGCAAAGTCGGACATTTTAAGCTTATTAGAAACATTTTCCTCTATATTAGATGATGTCTTCTAACCTTCAAATTGTAACATTAGAAAGCAAAATTTTGGCAATTTCTTTTTCCGATTCATCACTGAGCATTATCCTAACTATCGCACAGCACGCAGGCAAAATAAGTGGCTCAGGTATAGTGTGAGGCTTCATTTTTTGAGCTATGATTTCTGCTACATGATAAGAAGCAACTTGAACATTATCAGACACTTGAACATTTTTTCGAAGTAACTCCCTTGTTTAGAATGCAGTTCCATCAACCTTTTGAAATAGTTCAAATCTTTTCCTTTAAGGTGTGCATGTTTTGTGGAGAAATGTCGCTTCAATTTGCTTGGAACCCTGGCTTCGTTCGATAGTTTCTCACCGCATACAACACACATTGGAACAGGACAATCTTTATCTCCACACAAAGAAAAGCCCAGACTCAAATAACTGTCCATATACTTGCGAGAAACCTTAGAAATCTTACTTGGCTTAGTCCCGCTCGTACTGGGTTTTTCCTTAATTTGTTCTTCATATTTTTCACCATTACATTTTCTTGTAATAAATCTGCCCATTTTTAGAGGTGCAATTTTTATAATATTTAGCAATGATAATTGGATGAAACCACAGATATCACAGTTTCCTACCAAGGATATTACACAAAACACTTAATAAAAAATTATTTGATATAGAATTAACTCACGAAACAATTTTTCAAATCTTATAATTTCACAATATTGTTCCTTGTATGATATATCAGGAGTACTATCAATTATAAGACTATAATATTTTGCAGATTTGATATCATAAATTATTATATTTATAACTTTAGAGGCTAAAAGATTAATAAATTGATTTTGGATATATGGACTTAAATATGATATCTGACTTTTAGTTCTTTTAGTTAAAACTTTTCTTAAGTTAAATCATATTCACTAATTCCACTAAATTAAAAAATATTCCATTATTCAAATTTCCGTCAATTTTGTTTTCATGACTCCTTAAAACAAAAATATTTTTTGTGCAAAGCATTATGCATTTTAAAATTATCTTAAGGGTGTAATGCCACTTATTAACATCATCGAAAAGTTGTTTCTAAATAGCATCGTCAATAAGACCTCCCTTTCCAGTTTTTAGTTTTTTTTTTCAAGAATTTTCCAATTTGTGTAGCAATTTATGTGATCTACAGATAATTCATGATTTGGAAGTCAAGGATTTAGCTGCTTCCATTTAGAAAATCCTCTTTCTTGCTTACTTAACAATGAAGAATATGAAGTTTTCGGAAACAAAAGGGATGGAAAGCAAAACAAAGAATTTTGGTTTTCAGAATAAAAACATCCATTTTCTATATTGTTTCTCTCTGTTAACACAGTCACTGTGGGCTACAAACTCGACTCTTTTATTAAGAATCGGATATAAGATGAAAGATTGTTGTCTATAACAAAGATAAAAGTAGGCGCAATCTGAATCTGCAAACAAAATTTTAGAACATTAAATCTAATGCCCAACATGTAAAACTAATATAAAGGAGATAAATAATACTACTGAGAATATTTTTAACAACAAATACTTACACTATGTCGATAAAATTCTTTCTTGGACGAAGAACTGTACTGGTAAGGTAACTTTGTTTTTGCTTTTTTGTATTTCTCATGTATAAGTCGACTCCAGATTTTCAGGTGTAGTAGAACGAATTTTTTGTATTCAATACTTGTTGATACATTAATTTCCACATTAAGTTCCCTTTAGTCCGATATAACTACATTGTGTCAAAGTAGCAGCGAAGCAGTTTGATGTCTTCTCCAGCGTCACTGCATAACATCAAATGTCGTAACATTGTATACGCCTTTTTAATAGATCGAATGACTCTGGATAGACTTCGTATTTTGTCCCAGTGTTCATTCAGAAGTTATCTTTGTAAAGAAGAACAGGAAACAAAACTGATGTTGGACCACGGAAGATAGGTGACGCCGAAATTGACGATAAATCTGCATAAAGATGTACTATGTCAGGGGTGCGCAAACTTTTCATGCCGCGCCCCAATTTTTGCTCAAAATACGAACTTGGGCCCCCTACCGTGGCTGGCAAGACTTTTATCAAGATTTGGTATTTGGGAGGGGTTTTATGTCGATGATAATTTTGAGAAATAGTATGTTACAAAAAATGGTATATTTTATTAAAACAAAATAATTCAAGATAAATACACAAAATGAACATTCTAATAGGAATAAA
Source organism: Tanypteryx hageni (assembly GCA_028673005.1). Classification (NCBI taxonomy): domain Eukaryota; kingdom Metazoa; phylum Arthropoda; class Insecta; order Odonata; family Petaluridae; genus Tanypteryx; species Tanypteryx hageni. Next base: position 84,587 of record JAJPWW010000326.1, on the reverse strand, counting down.
ATCAAATATCACTAAATTAATGAAATTATACAGCAATATGAATACAAAAATAAATATCACATTTTAAAATAACAATAAGAAAAGCACAGAAAAAGAAAAATAACACTTGATTTTTGTATGAATAGATTTAATTCAATGGGATCTGTGGGCTTGTCTCTTACTGGCAATTTCGTCCAGTCTCGGCTTAATTGATGAAATCGCCACTCTCAATTCTGATTCATGGCGTTCTTACTGACAATTATTTTATTAAATTTATTTGTAAAACAATAAGGTATAAATCCACCGGTTCAGAACTAAACATTGCACATTTTGATAGACGTATTCACATGACAGCCTTCGTTCGACAATGTACTGCAGTATAGTGCGATAACGCGCACTGTAAACAAAGTCACGGTCACGCTGAATAGAATGAGGGGATTCCTAGCATGTTACTCTCATAAATACGAAAGATTACAGAAATATAACATTTTAAACAAAAAAGATATATGAAATATGAAAAAAGAACTAAATTTTCTTACAGTTAAAATTAAATCATGGCTATAATCGCGCCCCTCGCATCATTTGTCGCGCCCCCAAATGGGGGTGCGTGCCCTTGTTTGCGCACCCCTGTACTATGTGGTCCTAGGAAATCCGTGTTTTGCGTTTTGGATGAGGAACGAAGAAACCTACACCTCAGAGAGTGGAAGTTTTGTATATGAAACAGTTTAGTAGCTTATGTTTAAGAAAGAGAAACGTAGCAAAAATGCTAATTATTGTTTACGAAGGTAATTATCATTGAGGGTGATGCTGATGAACATCTCGATGATCCGTACGATGAAAATATTACTGAAAGAGACTGGGACGAGTTATTTGGATTGGATAGCTCTGACGATGAAAATTTTCTTGGATTTTAGGATTGATTTTAATGAGAATAAATATTTTCTTTTAAATAATTAAAATAGTTTTGGTTCTGGTTACAATAAATAATATTACAAGTCTCCCCTTACCTATGTTGTTTCATTATCTGTTGGGGGACTAGTCTTTGATTACAAACGTCGAAATCTTATATTTACATTTGTCTTCCATTTCTCCTCCTGGTAGTTCAATTTCTTGTTGCTTTTTTGGCATCGCCATCGCTAGCATCACCTTGTTTACCTTTGCACTAGTTATATGCACAGTACCAAAATTTTTATACCACAAATACTTCAGCGTTACTAATTTAGTCTGCGATGCTTATAGGTAGGCATTGCCTTTCCGTGAATCACCGATTAGGTGTATCTTTGTTTACATGTTACAGAGTTACCATATTGCGCATTTGTCTTGCTGCCAGTTTTCTGCCGTGCCGCCATCACGTTATTTGTGTTTCGAGAAAGCGTTCATTCATCGACATAAACGGACTAGCACTTAGTAAATAGGTAAATGCATTTTGTATATTTTACCTTCAAACTCAATATCTTAATCGGAAATTCTAGGAAGTATTGTGGGATCTTGCAAAATTTTGTAATTTAGTAGCAGAGGACCCGGCAGAAATGACGAGTTTAATAAAGTATAAAATATTAATAAGTTCTGTGAAGGTAGTAAAATTTGTGAAGTTTAGAAGCGGGAAATGGTTAACAAATCCGGAAATCGAACCCAGGTCTTGCGCTTACTAGTCTAGTGATGTAGCACAGAGCAAATAACGCAACATGCTTAAAATATTTCTCGGTGGATATTTCAGTGACATAACAGCAAAAAGCACAAGAAGGTTCAAGGATTTACCTAAGCTCCAACTTCCCTGCGTTTGGAGGTTTGTTGTGTCATTTTTACTTTCTACATTATACAAATATTGTATTCGTGCAAAAAATCGATTTGGAGATTTCAACGGGAATATGCGTTTGAAGGTCCCTAGAACATATTTTCACCATTTTCTCGAAGATTTCTGTGTGTGTTGTCATAAAATATTTTTCCTATCACAACTAAATTTTATGAATAACATGTTTTATCACAATAACAGGAGTTGATTAGTTTTTGGGTAAAATAGGCACACCAATTTTTCGTCTCCCGAATATCTCAAAAATGGCTCGTCCTAATGCAAAAATGACTATAATCAAATGGCTGTAACTTCGATTTGATAGACCCTTTTATGGTGGGAGAAGAATCCTGGTCCTTAAAACTATGCCCTCAAAACAAAAGGTCTTTTCTGGGAAGGGGCAAGCCGCGTGAGGATCACATCATTGTCAAATCATTGTTTTAATCTGGACCTAGATTCTGAGTGCTCTTGGGTGTTGTTTTTTTGGAAGTGGGTGTACACCATCGCGTAAATACTCGCAGGGGCATATCCAGCCTTTGGCTGTTATTTGTCGTATGCCAATGCCCATGCTGTTTTCTTGTCTTGTGCACTGTTGCTTGTGGGAGAGCTCTGTTCTGACTTTCAAATCATGCACTCTGCTGGAGTTATTCGCTGAAAAACGGATGCTCTGCTGTGACTGGAGTTTCACGAAATCATTCTCTTGTTTCAAGTAAATTTCTGGTCTTCACTTCTTTTTAGCTCGGGTATTAGACATTCATCAGTCACAGAATCGATCTGTTCCATGCGCGATGAGGATTGGCCACTCTGGATCATTGTTTTTGTTTTGCTTGTGAAACTCGCGTGGCGTATCTTTGTCTCAGAGAATTCCCTCTGCTTTTGATGGCGCTGTGACTGTGGACCAAGCTGTTGTGCGTCCATCTGCCATTTCTCTACCTGTGGTGAGCATGCCACATCGACATCACAAACAGTATCATCTTCTCGCCTTTGTTTTCTGCCAGACAGCGATGTGAAGAAGGCTGAGATAATGTGGGCCCTGCATGTTGTCAGCAAGAAAGAAAGTTTCAGGAGTCAAGAAGGTATCAGTGACCTTTTTGGTAGGATGTTCCCCGACAGTCAACATCGCTAAGAGTATGGAGCTCAGCCGATCCAAGACTTCCTACCTGGTTTCCTATGGGCTCGTGCCATATTTTCATCATAAGCTGGCTGAAGACGGGCGTTTCGTGAAGAAGTTGGTCATTTTTTTATGAATCTGTCAATAAAATCGCAAAATGGCTACAGATGGACGTTGCAGTCCGGTTGTGGGATGCCAATTAGAATGAAGTCTCAACGAGATATTGGAATTCCTCATTTCTTGGACATTCTACAGCTTCCGATCTTCTGAAAGACTTCAAGGATAGCTTAGGAGAGGACATTGAAATCCGGAAGCTACTTCAAGTTTCTATGGATGGCCCAGCTGTAAACTGGGCTTGCATAGAACAGTTGAAGGCTGATATGAAGCAAAGTGATGGGGATCCAGAAATCGTAGATGTAGGATCATGCGGTCTACACATCGTTCATGGTGGCTATCAGTATGGTTTCATTAAGACTGGTTGGCAAATAGCGTCATTCTTGAAGTCTATCTACAATGTATTCAAGAATTCTCCTGCTCGCTGTGCTCACTACATGTGCCTTACCAAGTGCAATGAATTTCCTATGAATTTCTGCAACTGTCGATGGCTTGAAAATGTGTGTGAGAGAGTCATCAAAATCCTCCCGTCTTTGAAGAAGTACTTCAAGGGTCAGAAGGATTTGCCTGATACCTACTCAGTAAAGAAAGCAAGGGAGTGCCTTGAAGACCATCTCCTCCTGCCGAAGCTCCACTTTTTCTCTTTTATGGCTTCCATCTTTGAACCGTTTCTCAGAGGTTTCCAAACTCCCAAAGCAGTGTTTTCATTCCTGCATGGGACCCTTGAGGACCTATTAAGAGACTTAATGGGGCGGTTTATAAAGTCAGATGTCCTTGACAAAGCCAAGTCAGCCTATAAGCTGATCAAAATTGATGTAGAGGATGTTGATAATGGCTTGAAACTTTCACAAATAAATATTGGCATAGGCGCTCAAATTGCAATTGGCGACGCACGTGTGAAAGATGTTTAAAATGACAGATTTAGGTTAGATTGCAAAAGGTGCATAGTTGCAGTTGTAAAGAAAATCATCGAGAGAAGCCCAATCAAGTATAATGTCACCAAAGCAGCATCTTGCCTGGACCCAAATAAGATTTTGAAAAAACCTGATCAGTGCAAAATGGACATGGATACTTGTCTGGGTGTACTTGTGAGAGCAAACCATATAACCGCTCGGCAGTCAGATCGTGCGAGCTTCCAGTTCAAGCAGTTTGTGTCCCATGTGGGTAATGAAAAGCTCAAGAGTTTCAGCCGAAAGACAGACAGGCTGGACACTTTTTATGCAGACCAATTGAATAATAAGGAGGACTACAAGGATATGTGGGAGGCGGTGAAGAACATTCTTTTATTCTATCACAGTAACACATATGTTGAGAGTGGGTTCTCTGTGAATAAAGAAATGCTCATTGAAAATCTTCAGGAAGACTCTCTTCTTGCCCTGAGAAGAGTTTGGGATGGCATTTCTCATGCAGGAGGCGAGACTTCCGTAGTAGTTGATCAGGAGATGATCCGGTATGCACGTGGAGCAAGCGCCAGGTACAAAGACGCTCTTCAGAAGAGGCAAGAAATGGAGGATGAAGAGAAGAAAAAGAGCAGGTTTCAAAGACAAGAGCAGAAAAGGAAAGCAAAAGAATTACTGAAGCTAGAACAGGAGAAGAAACAGTTAGAGGAGAAAAAGGCAACATTAGAGAAGAAGATTACAAAATTGAAGAAATGAAAATGTAGACTGATATTTTTATCACCTGACGTTACCCATAATTTTGTGGTCTTTGTTTAAGATAATTGCAAGATTTGTTCCTTTCCAGGGTTACTCTAATTTGTTGGTCTTTTAATTTTAAGATCTTAGCAATTTTGTTCCTTTACAGGTTACATTTGATATTCTGTCTGGTCTGAAATCTTTAAGATTGTTGTAATATTGTTCCCTTGATGGATGATACCCTTTCTTTTCTGGTCTTAAGATGTTTTCTGTAATAAAAAATGTTTTGTTTAATAAAACTAAATTTTCATGTTTTATGAGTTGTAGTTTACTTAGTTCTAGTCATCCCTAAAACCATGCCTCACGATTAGCTGTTGAACATTTTTAATCTGTTATAGAGGGATTCTATGCTCCTATTGTTCAAATCTAATACAGAAAACCTCTGGGAAAACTCGGGAAAACTCAGGAAAAACACAGGGAAGAGACACAGAGAGAACCGGTGGGCACCCTGTAGAACCTTTTCTTTTCTTTTCTTATTCTCCCAGCCTGTCTTCTTCTTAGGTAGCATCATAACTATTATAATTATGGTTTATTATAAAATGAATGATAAATTAAGTAATAAAATAACAATAACTCGCATCTTACATACAGATGACAGACCACAATTTGACTAGACGGCAGCTCCAGTTGTCAGTTGGTTCATGTATTGGTCATTCTCATACTAAAATTGTGCACTTTGAAGCCCCCTTATGCTGTATTGCCAAACTACTTAATCAACGTGACCACTACCCGTGCCGGCGAACAGGAGATGCGAGCCTTCAAGATGCCGGAAGTAAAAAATACTTTACATATAAGCTCCGTTGTTTGAAAAACTCAGAATAACAAGTTTTTATAATCTGGGATTGTCCCTTCCCCTACTTGCATGATTTGAGGAGACTGCACAAGTCAGCACTCCGTCCTTTGGAAGGGACCTTAAGCAGTTGATGATCTTCATAAAGAGTAGGCAAATGCTGGCACCTGGTTTCCCTCCTCCCTTGTGTGTGTCTGTGTTCGGTGTGGAAGGAGTAATAGCTATAATAATCCAAAAGTTTGATTAGCCAGAAATTCCAAATAAACAAACAAAAAAACCATGAGGACTTCAGCAGTCACATTCTTGCATAAAGGTGGCATACAGACAATTCTGTTACCAAGTGAGCCTTACACATCATGCACAGATTTCCACATTTTTCACATTTAGTTTGATATTATCTCTCGATCAGTTGAAAATTATATAAAATGTTGATTTATATCACAGGAAAAGCATAATGGAACTCCTAGGCCTGATGCAATTCGACAGCATTGGTGTCGATCCTTTAATATTTTCCAAAATAATGTCTTTCTGTTTCAGTTTCATGTTCACACAGTTGATTTAGAAAAGTTCATAGACCTTCCAATTACAGTTATTGAAATGCCACTCTCATATTTTCTAATCATGCTTTGTTTATCCTCTAAAGTAATTGCTTTCTGCACTTTCTTGTCACAATTAGAGGCATCACCAACACGCTTCCTTTTATTAGAAGACATTTTTAATTATTTAATGGCTTAAATATGTAAAATTTATTCAGAAATCACAATTTGACCTGCACTAAACTGAAAACTAAGAGACAATGTGTTGTAAACAGAATCTTGTAGACCAGAGGTATGCAACCTTTTTGTGTGACAGGTCGCATTCATAGATGTGTGACTTTGGGTGGGCTGTATTATAAGTCGTGAGCTCTTTGGCAGGCCAGATGAAAGTTTATATGGGGGCTTACTCAAGAGATTATACATGATTTTTAAAATGAAAATAAAGTCTAAGCAATTTTATAGCATAAAATCTTCACTATGCAAGGTTTTATGGCTGCAATTTTAATTAAGGTTTACGAAATTGTTTGGATTAAGTATCACGGACCACATCCTAATCAAAGCATCGCAGGCCGTGTATGCTTTCGTTGGCTGTAAGTTTCACGACTCTGAGAGTGCACAATACACAGATTCTGATTGGACAAAATTTGACTTGGTGTCAGTGTATGTTTTAACAAAGTTGGTGTCCTATACATACATTGTACAGGGATCTAGGTATCAATGTTATAAGTATGTTATAGTGAAAGTACGTTGAGCAAGTGTACGTAAAGCAAGGTATACCTGTGTTCACCATAACAACTGGACATTACAACTACTACAATGAATATTTTCTTGATAACATTTTAGGTGGAACTATTGAATAGCAAAGGTGATGCACATAGGCTTGCATTGAAAGAAATTTGATAATGCATAAAACAAAAAGTGTATTAATTTATAAATAAGCTTATTTTAATTGCTCTGGCATCTTTCTATCTTTCATTTCATATGATGGTGATTACTCACTGAAACCGGTCATGTTTTACATATATTCTGTGGAAATTAGCAAAAGTTTAATGTATAATTAAAAAATATTATCTAGTATTGTTCATGTCATTTAGAATATTGTTAGTTTTCTATTTCATTAAGTTGTTTATTTGTATATTCATTATGAAATTAAAAGATAAACTTGTGTCCAACTGTTTAAATATAAATTCTTATAATTTCTAGCTCCCCCACACTTTACTCTGAAGCATAGCAGCCAAACTACGAGACTGGGGACTGGAACAAGTTTACGTTGTGAAGTTCATGGAGACAAGCCAATGAAAGTGATTTGGCGAAAAGCTGGAAGCTCATTGGATCCTGCCTCTGATTACAGGTAGTTCATTAATCATAATTTTGAGTTTGATAATACATTTTATTTGCCAGTTTCTAATAATTCCTTGTAATTGTTTTGTTAATGTGTGCTTTTCAAATATTTTTGTATTGCAGAGATATTCCAAATAGAAACTTAATGATGTGGTGAGATCAAAGCACTAAATTTAACCTTTAACTATTACCTTTTGGCTCAGATATGAATCATTGTATTGTTTTCCCTTTGATTAGTATTTTGCCATAAGCTATATTGATACAGTAGAGTGTCTTAACATTTGTAAAACTCTGCTCTGGCACTATGTTGAGCATGATTTTTGAAGTTCTTTCTGCTTTTATTACAGTCACACTCTTATCCTGATAAAGCAAATGTTTTCATTTTCTCAGATACACAGTTAAGGAGATTAATGTTACAGAAGGAGTGGTGTCAGAACTTGGGATTTCAACTACAACCAGGGAGGACAGTGGAAGGTATTACTGCATAGCCACCAATGCATTTGGAAGAGATGAAACAAGTATTCAACTATATATTCAAGGTAAGGCAAGAATGAAAACAGCTGATTGAACTTTGAAAGTTGGTATACTACATGTTCAAAGTCCTTTTTTCAGAATCATGTTTTCATATGAATGATATTGTGTGAGTCAAGAGTATACATATTGCTGCAATTTAAATACCAAACACCATTCTCTTTAAATTTTTATCCATCATGCATCAGAATTCTTATAACTCTGATGATGTAATGTCTTGCATTGTCAGTAACACATCTTAAAAACAAGAATAAGATATTTCATTCATCAGAATTTAGTAGATGATGACAGTGATAGTACAAATACATATATTCTAAGTTGCATAAATTATATAAATTTTTCTAATTTTCAGATATTAGCCAAGTGTAAATTTGCTAAATTAATAATTCTCATTTTTTAATTATTTAAGAGCCTCCAGACTTTCCTAGAAATCTGTGTGTGATTGAAAGAGGAAGTCGTTTTGTTAAGTTGGAATGGATACTCAGCCAAGATGGGAACAGTCCAATCACTCAGTACACCGTAGAATACAAGACATCATCAGGTAAGCATAAATAAACCAGTGGTAATTTCTATTTCTTTTAAGAACAGCAGTGTAAACATTAAAAGAATAAATTGTAAAGTCCACATTAGTGAAGTTGTTGTAACTGTTCAAGGAAAAGATAACTAGTAAAAAAGTGAAATATAATATTTTCTATTGCTCATGACTGATGAATTTTCAATTCTCTAATTTTCTTAAAATTTATTTTGTGAAGGATATAAATATAACCCTTAACTACAGGGATGCAGTCAGAAGGACATTCCGACAGATGTGACTTCTTAGAGACCACACAACTTTTTGATCAATTGCAAGGATATAAGTCACTGTATGATGTTGTAATTCCATTATCACATACATTTTTAAGACATAAAGGGTACACAAGCAAAGAAATTAAAAATAGGTATGTATTTGAAAGTTTACAGCCTTTTTTCATTTTGATGTAAGCGAAAAATGTTGATAAATTATTTCTGTCAATTTTTGGTCATTTAAAAATGAATATCACAAGAAAGAAGAAAAATTACTGGAAAATACTAAGTACCTAATTGGTTTTTAGGTGCCTTCATAGTAGATTGACAAGCTTTATTAGTACTTTTCCAGAGTGCAAATTACTTACATAAATTATAGAGGTTTTCCTATTCTCTTTGGATTTAATGGAAAGCTGTTTCTTTATTTCTAATAATTTTTCCTCAGTAATGTGAGAGTATTGATTGCTTGTTCCCAGGACTTTCAAAATACATATTCTAGCTTCACATCAAGATGATAGATTTTAAATTCTGTTCAAGTTAAATTATAACTATTTCTCTGATATAATGTCTCAACATATCAGGCTTACAAGTAGTAGACTTATCCCTGTAGGAGTTGGCAATCACAGCACTGAATCCTAAAATCTCTTATAAGTTTTCTATAATGAAAAAATCAAAAGTTCTGCCAATCTACCTTTTTCCAGATTTGATTGTAAGAAGTTTTTGAACAAATAAACTCATTTGTTAATCAGTACCTAATATGGTTATTTTAGGAATTATAATGTTGTTATACAAGGTGTTTCTAAAGTCACTCAATGCTGTATATTTCACTGTAATATCTGCATATCAGTTATAGTTTAAAATGGATAAGGAATTGAGTGATGAGTTCAGAGCATGATTTGACAACAGCGAATAATGACATCAAGAAAATCACTCAGGAGAATGTCACAGGTAACTGGCCTTTTGGTGATGACACTGCACAAAGGTGCAAAACATCTACACTTCCATCCTTACTGAATTAAGACTGTTGAATAGTTGAAAACTCCAAAAAAGAATGCATTATTGTTGCTGGTTTCAAAGGTTTATTCAAAACCAACCTGGAATTTTAGAAATTTTTCATGGATGGTGCCTGGTTTCACTTGAGTTGTTATGTGAATAGTCAGAATTCACAGGTTTTGGCTATAAAGAATCCCCATGTTTGGCATGAGGAACCACTCCATTCACAGAAGATTGGTATTTGGGGCACGATATCCATTCAGCTTATGGTTAGTCCCTTCTTTTTAACAGAAACTGTAGATGCTGAAAGTTATCAAGACATCACTCTGAAATTCATCACCATGTTGGGGATTGATGAACAGACAGAGCAACTGCTCATATTGCAAATTCAACAATGAATTCTTTGTGGACAGGACCGGATGGACACTTTTTGCTCCCCGGGAAATGCCTTAACTTTTAAATGTCTTAACAAAAATCTAATGTGGCCAACACATGACTTTCTCCATGCAGAGTAATGAATATGATTGCAATAATGCTTACGAGTTTCTCTTGCCAATAGCATCCTCAATGAAAACTATTGGCAATTTCACTCATGAATAATTTATAAAGAGTGAATAATTTTCACAATGGAAAATACTTTGAATCACTTTAACATTGAAAAAGGTAAACAATTATTATTTGCTGCTATGGTTAAAAAATACTACTAACCATTGGCAGCATTGGTGTCACTATAAAAAATTCATCAATTTTATCATAGCAACAGAAACAGCTGTCACCGAGCGAGATTAATGTACTGAACTAATTCTGAAGGATGGTTGAAATATCTCTTATACAGGGTGATCAGTTTAAATGGAAAATATGACTTTAAGCACGAATTTTAAAATAACGGTAATGATTTTTGAAGAATTGACTAGCTGTGGTTGTAGTGTGACTCATGAAGTGGGGGAACGCGCTATCAGTAGTCATGGCAACTCAAAAGTGTCACATCAGTATTGCTTTGTTCGTCATTGGGTGCAAAATGCTTCTCTCTCACGAACAGTGTGTGTTTCTGTGCAATGAGTATGCAGCATCAAAGTAGTTTAAATGTTTCCAGGAAAAGTTTCAAGGAGAGTACCCAGATGCTCCAGTGCCTCAAAAATCAACCATTTGGAAGAATTTTAAAAGTTTCAAAGAAATTGTTTTGCAACATACCTCATAGAATGGAGGCATGCCCAACGAATGATGAGGATCATTTACAACAACTGCTATGATACAGGATTATTTTTAAAATAATTATATAAGTTTCAGCCAAAATAATCTATGGAAAACTAAAAAAACTGAGAATTTCATTTTCAGGGTTTCCATTTAAACTGATCACCCTGTACAATCTGTTCTATGAAGAAATGTTTCAAACAAAACTTGTAGAAATTTATATTGTCTACAACAGGGATGCGCAAGCTTTTTACATCTGCGAGCCACACTTGAGGGTTTTTACTTAGCAATTGGCTGCAGTATAGTAAAAGTCAAACTATTCATAATTAACAAATTTTTTAATGTTAGGATTCACTTTACTAGTCACCAAATGTAAAATAGATTGCACCTAAGTTTAGCATGTTAATCATTTGCATATTAAAATTACTTAAAATCATCATAGGATTTGAGACGTGAAGCAACGAATACCTAAAAGAACGAAATTTCATTTTCTTTGCCATCAATTTTTGCATATGCGTCAAAATGGTTCACAAACATCTGCTTTATCGAAAAATATTTTTAAAACCTGAAAAATGATGTGATATTAGGGGTGCATCTTATATAAGGGAGCATCTTGTACAAAAGAAGATACAGTATTTAGAAAAGTAATTACAGTTAACCATGAAGGAAAAAGAGCATTAATTCTTCATACAGAATTTATTTTCCAGGACCTTAATCCATGTGGATTTTGGAGACTGCAGTTTTAAAGCACCCTCCTTGATCATTGGCATGGTCCAATCAAATGTCACATTCAAGTCCCATGAAACAAGAATATCCCCTTTTTTTGGGGGGTCCTCACACATGGACCACTTCTGTTGCTCGACAACCATTTATGACAGTATAAAAAAAAAGAGAATTGTGTGGGGTGAAGAAGAGGCAGGGTGTTAAGGAGTATGGGGGATGGAAAGCTCCAGGAAGGGATGGGGAAAACTGACATTGAGCTGGGCAGGGATATTGGAGACAAAGTGAAACGACCATCATTTGTTCTAAGCACCTATAGCCCAGCAAGCATATCCCAATCTGCCACCATCTGAGGTACTAGTTCTATAGAAAACAAAACAGTTGAGACTTTTGTGTTACAACCTTGGAGGCATTAGTGGGAAGCCGACAGAATTGCTTTCACACTCAACTATGAAACTTACAGAACTGTCTTCACACACATCTATTCCTGTTTTCAGCCTTGCAAAAAGCTCAATGACTTTGGTGTTGAAGTCGGGGATAGATTTTACTAGTTCGTTCTCTATTGATAGCATCGATAGAGCATTGAGTCATTCTTCGCTTATTGTGTTTCTCAAGTAAGTTTTCACATGCTTCAATGTAGAGAAACACCTTTCTGATTCAGATGTTGCCATGGGTGTTGTGATAATAATTTCAAGGAGTTTTGTTGTTTCACTGAAAATTTCTTTTACATTTTTTTGTTCCAAGGAATGCAACAGTGATGTTGCTGATGTTACACCACTTATGAGATCTTTGTGTCCGTACAAAATACCGAGCTCTGTCTTCAGTTTATTTTTTTAAATCAGATAATATTCGACTGCTGTATTTAATTTATCATCAGGAAAATGGCATACATATTCTTTAAACGACTCCGTATCAACCAGTTTGGCGGCAATTAGGTGGTCACTGTGTGAAAATCTGTCTTCAGCATGGACAACTATTGCATCACAAGCTTCCTTCATAACTTGTCTCAGGTCTGTTTGTGTAACTTTTGTTTTCTTGGCTGAAGGGCCTGTCGTGTTGTCTTTGTAAAGAGTTGCCAAGTCATCGGCCCACTCCCGGATAGTTGCTATTACATTTTTGAAAGCTGCTATTATAGAGTTCACAGTTGTACTGTCTATACTTCTCTTCTGTAGTTTCCTGTACAGTATATCCACTTCTGGCCTAATGAGGGCAAAGAAAGAAAGAAAGCAACAAAACTTTCCATCATTCAAAATATTATGTAGTCATTATGACTCATTGATGGTTACTGAATCCCACCCGGATTCTTCCTGACAATTTTCCATACATTCTCCTAACTCCTCCAAGTTTTCATAAACATTATTTACAGTTCCTCCTTTGAAATCCCACCGTGTTGCACTGGGTCTTGGCATCCTTCTCTTCACTACTTCGTCAAGGTGAGCAGTACTTCGGTGAAGCAGAAAAAAACAATGGGAGTACAGACAAATGTGCAAAAAATACTTTCAATTCTTTGTTTGTCGTGGAACAAAGTTGCTGCATTATGAGATTTAATTGGTGAGCGTAACAGTGCACAAAATGTACAAGAGGGAATTCTTCTTTTATCAATGCCTGTACTCCATTCAATCTACCCTTCATTACTGCTGCGCCGTCATATGTTTGAGCAATTAGTTTATGTTTATGCACTTCACATTCATGAAGAACAGATTTAATTGTTTTTGCTTTTAAAGTTCTGGTGGGGATGGACCCCACTATCTCCAAGGTAAGAGCTGCCCCTGCCTTAAGGAAAGAATATATTTCAACAATCCTAAGGATTTGGCAACTTGGAAGCAAAACATTGCATTAGTAATGCCATTACTCGTGCGATTTTGTGTCATGCTTTTACGAACATGTGTAGATATTACTGTGAAATGTACAAGGTTATGTGACTTTTGTAACACCCTGTTGATTCTCAATAACTGGAAAAAGTTTTATGCATAGAAAAACCTTTTCATTAATTCAATACCTCCACTACACATAAAAAGTTAAGAAGATCAAATGTGCATTTTAGTCGTGAAGCAGCTATTATCAGTAGTGGGTCAATGATGATAGATTTTAAAGAGAACAGTAATTATCTATTTCTATTCATTTCATAGGATTAGACTAATGATAGAGATTTAATTATTACATATTTCTTATTTCCTGTTCTTAGAGTATTGACATATCTAACATAGTAGTCTGGTTTGCACTAATAATTTTCAGCCTGCTATAGATTAGCTAAGCAAAATTGTGTCAAAAGAGGCTGAATATCCTTTTAAGATGGCAGGAAATTTATTTAGTACTCTGATAAAGTAAGGTAGGATAAAATATAGCATATAGGGCAAAAAGAGAGTCAGCATGAGTTCTGGCTCAAAAATAAATTTCCCATCAAGAAATTAGAATGTGCAAATATATTAATTAAAAACCTTTATCTTCTCTTTCTCTTCTCCGGTTTAGTCTATTTATTTTGTTTTCGTTATTTATTAATAGGTTTTTTACCTCCTGTAATTTGTTGATTTATGTACTCATTTGTATTATGTTATAACTTTCCCCATGAATTGGCCTTTTGTGCTGTATGTGAAATATATGTTTAAATAAAAAATGTTTAACAATAAAAAAATCTTAGTGTTTTTCTATTTTAGCATGCTTATAATCAGCTAGCATTTACTTGATAGCCTTTTGAATTTATTTTGGTATTTAATTTTGTTTTTGTCATTTATGCTCAAGTTAAACCATCTATTATTATTTATTTATTATTATTTATTTATCTATTGTCTGTGGTATAGAGTTTTGGATGCCCAATGGTCCATTAGATGATGCCCAATTACCTGCTGAGAAGAAAAAGAGATATAAGGTACTGAACATAGGATAAAGACAAATATGATTTATCAAGTCATATCATCCATAGTTTACAAAAATGAAAGTGTTGGTGAAGTTTTTATGCAGATAGGCATATGTTGGAAATGAAGATTTCTGAAAAAACCTGATAAAAATTCTGCCTTGATCAGGAATAAAATCTGGGTCTTCCACTCGCCAGGGGGGCATTCTAACCCCTGACTAATTCTTTTCCTTCAGAATCAAGTATTTCTCATGTTGAGGGTTTTCTTTGGGCATTTCTCATGGAGGACATTTGTTTGAGGGAAGTTGATACCAGCTTAGCTGGCTTGACCTCAGTGCAAGAAATGTCCAATTCTGAAGCAGAAGAATTAGTCTACCTAGGTAGTTAAGTGGTTAGAATATCCACCTGGCAAGTGGAAGACCCAGGTTTGATTCCTGGTTAAGGCAAAATTTTTATCTGGCTTTTTCAAAAATCTTCGTCTGTAGTTTAGCTTAATGACAACATAATCTTATACAAGTTTTATACCTAAGTCTTTGAAAATTTCATAGTACTGGAGACAATGAGTGCATATGAATCATTCAATTTTTCTTCTTTTGTGGAAACTTGGTTTGCTTTTACCATGCTATGATATAATTTATTTGTGTAAAACTGCAATCCATAAAAATGTTTATTCATGGGAAAATTTGTTTTTTCATTTCTAGATGTTTGGCATGGACACACCTCTCAGCTGACTGTCCCAGGTAATCATGCTGTAGCCCATGTCGGAGGACTTCGTCCAGCTACTCTTTATCATTTTTGCCTCTTTGCTGAAAATGACTTAGGAAGAAGTCAAACAAGTGATGTAAGTTTAATTTTTCTAATATATAATATATTGTTGTCCTTTTGCTTTGTAGATTAAGAATATATGCTTTCCATGTCATACCATTTTTACTGTGTTAATGGACTTTATTCCATGAAACCCAAATGATGAGGTATTGTGGCAGAATACTCCTTCCAATAGTAACCTTTTATCATAAGACTAAAATAATTAGGCACTATAATTTGGGAATTTGCTTCCAGCATTCTTGGATACATAAATACAGTCTTCAATTTATGACACTATGAGCTACAGCATTCTAGACCCATGATGTTTTTTGATAAAGGAATGTGTCCCAGTCTTTAAGGTGCCCTTCCTCACTTTACGATGCTGACAATGATGCTTGGCCAAGCCAAAATTGTTTAAATTCTGGCAATATATAGGATAATGAAAATGACATCATAATGTAAATTTAGACTACAATGTATACAATAAGTAATGATGCAACATGGCATGGCAATACATTGTACCATGTAAATTTATGGGTGAAATTTGATTTATTAATTTTTGCCAGATTTAGCTTTTAATTGGCTCTCTTATTTTATTTGTTCATTTATAATTGTATGATTACAATATTTTGGGTTAAATTTGAAAAAAAATTGTTTTTTGGGCCATTGTAAGGAATGTAAGCCCATTTTATAGCATTGAGCTCCTGGGAAAATGTGCTCTACTTACATGTCGACTTATGGCAATTCCACTTACTTGGGTTTTCTAGGGACACAAGCCTATTATAAGTCAAGTACTGACTGTTAAGGGAACAAACATGTTTGAATTTCTCAAACTGAAGCATATTTTGTTATTTCAGGTCCTTGATGTCAGCACTAATGGAGAGAAGCCTGGGGGTGTACCTAAAAATATACGTGTTGAAGCTGTAAGTTCAACAGAGCTTCATGTTTTTTGGGATGCTCAGACAGAGAGTCATGGAATGGAGATAGCCTAACATATCATGTTGGGTATAAGGAAGAGAGGTAATATGAATAAGATGAAAAATTTTCCATTAATAATTTACATTTATTTTTGGGAGCATTGGAAACAAAATGAAAATGAAATACTGAGAATGTTTGCTTTACAGAATAATGTCTGATCAATACCAATATGAAACGGTATCTATTCGTCAAAACCAAGCTGGTGGTGGAGAGTGCATTCTCTCAAATTTAAAGAAGTTCACTCGATACAGCATTATTGTGGTTGCATCGAATAACTTGGGTACCAGACCTACATCAGAAGAAATTAATGCCTATACATTAGAAGATGGTATGTACTAAAATAAAGATTAACTTCTCTATTACTTTTATTTTGCCTTTGTCTTATGAAATATAGATCCCAATTTGATGCATTGCATCAAAATTTGCCTTTAAAATAAGCTGAGATTTTAAAGTCACCTTTTATAAAATATGATATCCGTAAAAGGTACTTGATAGCTCCATATGTTTCATTTCATATAAGTACCATATTGTCCCAAATATAACGTGATGTTTTTCCAAAAAATGAAATTTTAAAAGTAGCCCCCAGGTTATATTCGAGTACTAGTGATTTTAAAAGATCGTAAAATCATGTTTCGAAAAATCATCATACATTCTGCACATCTGTTTAAGAGATACAAGATAACTGTTACATTGTATACACATTAGGCATATGTTACATTGTACTTGAAAAGCATCCAAGGCGAGAATAGATCGAATTCAGTTGCCAGCTGAACCCCTCGATAGTATTTGCATTGAAGCTATAAGTGTGTTGGTGTATTCTTTGTTTGTACCTACCTTAATGAGTTTTTACCCATCCATTACTTTTGCATTGGGTGACAAAAAGGGTGTTGATCATGTTGGGAAAAAATTTTTTCCAAATTCGAGGTTAACAGAGGTATTTGACCAAGTTATCACATGAATTTTAAAATTGTCATAGCTAAAGAGGCAGAAAAAACAATCAATATTCAAGCTTCGAAAAGTATGATGTTCCTGAAGTAAATATAAGTCTATGGTGGAAGCAATTAGGAAACTTTTCATGTATAATTTCAACCAAGAAGACATTTAGGGAACCTTCACCTGGGAGATTTAAAGACCTCAAGAATTGAATTTTTGACTTCATTTTAGAAAAGCAAATTGAAGATTTTCTCATCACTTGAGAAGTGATAAGGATGAAGATGGAAGTGGCAAGGAAATGTAAAATTCCACACAGTAATTTCAAAGCGAGCATCAGATGATGCATAGAAAAGGCCATTCTCTATGACGCCGCACTTCCCTAGCTCAACGTCTGCCTAGTGATTACAGTGAGAAGTTGATCGCTTATCAGAGGTATGCCATAAGCTTACAGAAAAAACATAACTGTCTGCTAGGCCAAATGGGGAATGCAGGTCAAACCCTGGTATGTTTTGATATGACATCAAACTTCTCCATCAAAAAATAAGATGCTAAATTGGTGTTGTTAAAATCCACCAGAAATGAGAAATCAAAGATAACTTTTATGCTTGCAGTCACGGCTGATGGGCGAAAACTGACTCCCTACGTAATTTTAAGTTGTAAAAGAATGTCAAAGGAAAAGTTACCATCAGATGTAATCTTTCATGCACAGGAGAAGGGGTGGATTAATGAGGAACTTGTGTTAGATTGGCTGAAGGTTGTTTGGGGTCGCGTTATATTCGAGGTTTAGTTTTTTCTTTGAGAAACTATCCAAAAATCTTAGGTTTGCATTCTATTCGAGGTTGCTTTATATTCAGGACAATATGGTAATTTCTATTATTGTTCTCTATATCTATGACATATTTTCACAGATCAATGTCATTTTAACTCTTAACCAGTGGCGTGGAGTTTCTGTGACACAATCAGTGACGTGGGAGACCGCTATTTTCCTATAGTTGATGTCCTAAGAAAGGAGTTTTTTAATTAGATTCTTAAATTTCATTTATGTCTCTTATACTCATCTAATTGTGAACTCATGATTTTTTAAATTAGACCAACGATTTACGTAATATTAATGATTTAATAGGATGGTAACAAAAACAAAATTAAAAAATCGTATTTTTGACAATTAAGTATTTATTCTAAATTAACTGACATATTTTCATTGAAGACCTTAGATATTTATAAAAAATGTCAAAACATAAAAATGAATGTTAATAACTCTATATTATTACAGTTTTTGTTGAAAATTTCAACTTCAAATTCGTATATATTTTTTCAGAAAAAAATCCCTTACTCCTCGTTAGTGACACAATCTTTGCATATTTTTTGTGCATTCCAAACAAACTGGTTTCTTGCACTTGTAGCACAAGAAGGCTGTTTTTCTTTTCTTGGGGCAGAAGTAGCAGGTTTTTCTTTTTTGCTGCTTCTCCTCCACTTCATCAGCTTTGTCAAAAGGCAAATTGAGAATCTGTCCAATGTTGCCTCGTAGATTTCTTGGGATTTTGGGGTTTGACATCTTCCTCAACATGTGTGGTCTCACTCTTGTTGTAGAACATGATTATTTCGGGTTTCCCTGTCTCGTCATCCCTTTCTTCACAGTGATGCATAGAGGAAACCAAACAAACGGCCTTGTTTCTCATGGGGACATAAGAAATGAGAGTCATGTTAAATCCATAGAGTGAAGAACCTACTGCTCTTGCTTTTATGGCATGAATTCATTGGGAATTTCCCTCTTATTTTTTCTAACAGTTCCAACATATGTTAGTCCTTTAGCCCTTAACTTCTCCACTAACTCAATTGATGTGAACCAATTATCAGTTGTAATGTTTCTGTTGGATCCCAAGACTGGCTCTGATAAATGCAGCACTGATTGAGTAGGCTTAGAAGCTTTCCAATCTTCCTCTGACAGACCAATCCTAGCAGTGTCTTTTCCTGTGTACATGTAAGCATTATAAAAATAACTATTTTTTGCATCAGTCAAGCACATCATCTTCAAACCATACTTGGCTGGCTTGCTGGGAATGAACATTTTGAAATGGCATTGACCCCTAAAGGCAATTAGCATTTCATCAATGCAAGTTGTAGTACCCAAAGAGTAACAACATGAGGAGTTTTTAATGAGGCATTGCAATAATTCCAAAATGGGAGCTATTGAATCACTTTTGTACCACTGCATTCTATCTTCAGGGTTATCAAAACAGAGACAAATGAGTAGGATGGCAAATCGTTGACCTTACATGACCGCTAAAAAAATTTCTCGACCAGTTCCATCTGTTGCAAATATACTGCATATGTCTTCATTGTTTGATTTAAAAACTGCAGTGTGTACAAGAAGACCAAGAAAAGCTTTCATTTCTAAAAAATCTACATTTTGAAGTTCAGGCCTACTATCTCTTTTGTAATTAGTTCTCATCTTTTGAAGTTTGACATTAATCCAACGCGTTATCAAGTTCACCATTTCATCATCAAAAATCTGTGCCCATGAAATAACTGGTTCTACTTTCTTACCTAGAGATCTCACTGAATGCAGCAAACCAGGATTTTCTGCTACTATATTGTGAAGAGGCATATGGATACTTCTCTTTCGCTCTTGAGAAGACCATTTATAGCGATTTCTCCCATAGAGAAATATTCTCTGGCCAGGAAACTCTTCCTTCTCTGAACCACTTGCTTCCTCATCTGGACTATCATCTTCATCTGTGAACACATCTTCTTCTGTATCCATATTGTGATCACTTTCAATAACAGTATCATCTTCAATGTCACTTTCCACTTCACTTTCATCTTCTGCCAAATATTCCAGCACTTGCTCCTCAAAATCAGGCTCTCCTGGTCCCAGTATGCGAGAGGGATCGGGTTGCTCACTCATGATGAAGATGGGGCTGTCAAACTCACCAATGCTCCTGCAAATGGTATCGTCAACTTGCATATTTCAGGAATAATATTTCATGGCACTCCTTATTCCTTAGAACAGATAATTTTTCTGCAAATGCAAGTAATGAAAAATAAAAAAACTCACTAAAAAGGGAGAAGAGATTTCATGCCTATTTCATTTTTGAAAGAAAACTACTAATCCTGATGCATATTTCAGACTTTTCTAGCCCTAAAACCAGACTTATATACTGCATGGAAACGTTGGATCTCCAAGTGTATTTTTCATTCACTGTGCTCACTTTGTGCTCCTTTGTCCCCTGCCCTCAGGTGCCATAAAACCCTTTCCCTCGTCTGCTGAACCCTTGCACTTTATGATGGGTCAATTACCTCAAAGAAAACCAAGAAACAAATGGTGGCTATGAAGGAAAATGTGTGTGGCATTCTGGATTCGAAAGGGCTGCTGCCTTTCTTTCCACATACGTATGACTTGCAGAGTGGCTGTGGACATAAGAAAACCTGGAAAACCAGGAAAATTCAGGGAATTTCATGAAAATACCACGAAGTCAGCGAATTAGAAAATTTTACATGGAAAAACTCACAAATGAAAACTACGCACAAAACTGTATATATGTTTTTTGTGCAAATGACCAAGATACAGACATTTTTTCATGGTTCATTTAAAAAATCCAGAGAATATCAACATAAAAACATAAGCCTAGAATATTTTTATTGGTACTGTTCAACGGCAAAAAGCTTAAATGAGGTTACATGTGATATTGATATCATTATCTAAAGTTGTTCTGATGCCACATCCAGTAAAATAAGGGAAGTACACCAGATGAATTTTCCAACATTAGTGACGTGAGGTCTCACAGACCGCTCGTCAGATTTATATCCCTTTTCGCTGAAATATATGATGCCCACAGAAAAAGTAGTGGTTTCTAGTTTCCTCTAGTCCATATTAGAAGGTAACATAAATAAAAGATTTCTTAGAAATGAGATTAATAAAATTTTCACAATTTTAATATCGGAGCAGTCTCTCAGACCTCACATCACTAGTTAAGGGTTAAAATCAAATACAAGCTAATTTTCTCTAAAGTAATTCTATAAAATCATATTTGTGCTTAAGTGTCAATGTGGATAGGGATGCACTTTCTAACTTATAAAATAACTCATTTCTTTTATTCTTAGATTATGTTTCATTAATCATTCTTTTTCTTGAAACAATATATATATATATATATATATATATATATATATATATATATATATATATATATATATATGCTGAATCCTGTCAGTTATCTTGAGCTAAATAAATGTATTTGATTGTCATCCAGTTCCTAATGCATCACCTCAAGATGTAAGATGCACTGCATTCACATCTCAAAGTCTTCAAGTTAGTTGGGATCCTCCACCAGACACACAAATACATGGACTTCTTAAAGGATATAAAGTAATTTGGGAAAGTGCAGAGGTTTTGGAAGGTATTTATCAAAGCACTTTATATAGAAATAATTTTTCTACTCGGTATGTTTTTGGTATACTTTCTAATCTATCTTACTGCAAAAATGGGAGGATAGAACCTAGTTTGTATTTGCATATTAATATCTTCTAAATGTGAAGAAAATGTACTTTTGCAGTGGAGCGATCAGTGCATTTTAATAAAGATTTTGAATTAATTGCATTATGGCATTGATTATACTGTATTCTCTGGTGAACACAACTCACCTTTTAATAAGGAAATCATTTTTATTATGAATAGTGCCATAACATTTAATAATTCTATTTTCCAATCATCATATTGCTGGTGTATTGACTCATAGCAAAGCTTAAAAACTGAGATTGTTTTTGTACAACTAAAAAAGGTAGGTTCAACGCATATGGGTCCTGTTAGTTTTAGGCAAACTTTTAATTGCTAATATTAAGTACCAAAAAATACAGTATTTAATTGGAGTATTTTAAAACATTTATTGATTCAGAAACCTATATTTAATGTTGATGTATATTATACCTGGATAAATAACATTATAGAAATATTTTTTACAGCTTCACATAAACCAGAGACAAAAATTACTACAGCCTTATCTGTGCTTGTACATGGTTTGGAGAAGTATAGTAACTATAGTATCCAAGTTTTGACATATACTAGAGTAGGTGACGGTGTTGCAAGCTCTCCTTTGTTTTGCATTACTGAAGAAGATGGTAAGAATGTGATATTCTAATCCTTACCTGAATGAATGTTTATCCATTAATATATGTGTAATTTTGATGAAAATATTGTGAATTTATTATTTTCCTGCAGTTCCAGATGCTCCAGCAGCTATTAAATCTGTTGTCAGCTCACCTACATCTATAATTGTGAGTTGGATCCCACCAATTAAAGCTAATGGTATAATTACAACATACAATCTTCATGTTCATGCACTTGGAAATGTGCCAGAAGTAAAAACATGTAAACGAAGTTTGCTACCTCAACACACAAGTTATGAAGCTGAAGGTTTGCATAAGCGTGGACAATGTGAATTTAGTGTTGCAGCAATGACAAAAGTTGGTGAAGGTCCAAGAACAGAAAGCATAACCCTCTCTCCATCATCAGAAGGTAATAATGCAATTATATCTACTTTATGAATAAGTTTATTTATTAAATTATGAAATATCATTAAGTTGAAGAGACAAGAAGTGTTTGCACTCATAATATTCAAAACTATCTTTCCATTTGTATTAGGTACCTGTGAATAAATTTCATAATAATGTTTATCATTAGAAAATTATGAACTTCATCATTTATCCCAAAATGTGATCCAAGATACCTTATCTGTGATAAGTTTTCATATAAATTTTGTTGTTATCTGGTCACATTAGTGGGCAATTTATTCATTTTTAATGAATGACATAGATGGCATGTATGAAAAGAGTGCAACACTTCGATTGTTACAGTTGTGAAAATTATGAGCAATTTTTTACCAATTTCTCAAAATTCTATCACCTTTATTTAATTTTTATTTCTGCAAAATAGTGCAGCTTTCATAATCAAAAGAAATATCATCATACAATACTAGAGTAGTCACAATTAGTGATTTTTAATAAGTAGTTAGATTTAAAAGGCATATTTGAATAATGTACCAAAACAATCTTAGATAAATTAAGTAAATCAGCCGCTAACTTATACCCAAATCTATATTCCTAGATTCTTGATTTCACAAGTTAATTAAAGTAATATATCATTTTTCAGTGGAGATGAATATCGTTAATAATTTCTTAGTCTAAGCATTTATTCAAAATTAATGTTCAGAAATTATTGAAGTTCTGTTTTAATAATCAATTTAAGTAATTTTTAAATAGCTGCATTGACCCTTCATTCTGAACTAGGTAATATCATAGCATGTTTATTAAGGTCATTGGAAACAGTTGCTGAATACAATCCTTTCGATAAAGAGCTAACTAAGAGTGTTGATAAATGTTGAAGTTTTATGACAATGCAAATCCAAATATGTAACATTAAATTTTTATTAATTAGCAATAAGTATTTAAAGCGGGGATTAAGATTTTGAATTTATTTTTGTTACAGTTCGTGCAGCAATTTATTCATTTGGTCGGCATATTATAGTGCCTTGGAAACAAGAAGCTCGTCTTCCTTGTCAGAATGTGGGAAAACCAGACCCAACTGTAGGTTGGAGACAATGGGGACAGCCTTTGAAAATGGTTTCAAGGTACATAGTACATCTTTACCTTTTAAATTCTACGTTACATAGAAAAAGAAGCCATGATAGAAGTAATCATACTGGCCTTTGAGCATTCAATCCTGATTTACATCAAAATGGTGCTATTGCTTATCATCAAATATTTCTCCAGAGTGCAATAATGTATCATCATGTCTAAATTCTGAACAATGTAAGTGGAAATGATAAACTTTCACCTGTTAATTTTGATATCTGACCACAATTGAGAAAAATTTGTTATCCACTTTAAAGAAGAACTAAGAAGTGTGTTGTGTAGACCAATGGATAAGCTTTTATATGAGAAAATATTTTTTAAGCTGTGACATCTGATGCTAATACAGCAGTTTTTTAATCCAGCCGAATAATGAGAAAATTAAATACCGTATTTTTCGATAGATAACGCACGCGTTATCTATACAAAAAAATCTAAAATTTGGCAAAAATGGACATGCGCGATATACATAAGAAAAAATTGAAAACTTTAAAAGCGAATATAAGTTTAGGAGTTATGGCATTATTATGCTTTTAGCCATCTTGATGATTAATTCATAATCATTTGTCTCATTTTCTTAGCCTACACAAGTATTTAAAATAGGATTTTCGTAAATTAAGAATATATTATTTTTGGGTTTAAACATATTTTACTACAATCTGAAAGTAGATTTTTAAAATGTTCGAAAATAACATATCTCAAGTGACCCGTATTTACTTAAGTTTCGAATTTTAGCCAAATTGTAATTAAAAGTTTAAATAGTAAAAGACTACATATATTTTCATATTAAATGAACGAATTCATGAAATACTCCTTTATTATAAATCAGTCAAGCTTTAAATATGACAAATAACAAAAAGACCGGGACTTAGGTATCAATGGGAAACTCAGCAATTTTTGTAAGTTAAATCACATGTAATGATAAAACTCTGGAATAAGGTAAAACTATTTACTAAGATTTATTAAAGATAATTACATTAAATTATTCAAATCCATAAAATTCGTCAACAGACTCGATCATGAAAGAGACAATTGCGTTGAAGATTTCTTTCGGTACATCTTGGACCTTGATTTCAGAAGATACATCATCATTTAGAATATCGTTATCTTCGGACACCGTTGCATTCCCTTGTGCTTTAATAAAACCATTTCTTACACAACTTTCCGTTACAGCACCCCAACTTTCTACAATCCATGCCACTATATCTTTATAAGATGGTCTTTTCATCTTCCCTGTTTTGCTGTATTCATGGATGCCATCCATCATCCAGTCTTCCCATTTAGCCCGCAACTTGCCTTTAAACGATTTATTCACTGAAAGATCAAGGGGTTGGAGTAATTTTGTCAAACCTCCTGGAATGACAGCCATTTTTGAATATTTACAAACTATCATCTTTATTTCTGCCGTCGTGTGTGCACGACATGAATCCATTACTAGCAATGATTTCGGGTTGAAAAATGCCATTTTTCTCTTTCGCCACACATTCTCCAACCAAAATTTCATTACTTCAGAAGTCATCCACCCTTTTTCATTTGCCGTGATAATAATGTCTTTTGAATCGCAACCTTTGGGAACTGTCTTTCTTTTAAATATCACCATCGGTGGCAGCTTTGAACCATCTGCAGTTACGCAAAGAACAACAGTAAAGTTCGACTTTTCATGGCCAGTTGTCACAATGGAAACCTCCTTTGCTCCCTTTAGGTTGACAGTCCTTGAACTAGGTAAGTCAAAACTAACTGGAACCTCATCCATGTTTCCAAAATGAACAAGATCAACGCTACACAAGTTTTCTTGCAGGAACAATCGAAATTTTGCCACTTTTGCTTCCCAGTCACAAGGTAATTTTTGTCCAACACTTGTCGAAGAACGCACACTTAAATTGTTTCTCCTCATAAAACCAAAAACCCATGATGGATAGGCCTTGAAATCGTTGATGTTATCATTCTGTGCAATTCTTTTTGCTTCTTGTGACACACGGACAGTAGAAATTCTCATACCTTTTGCTCTTTCACAAACAACCCAATCAAAAAGTTTTTTTTTCTATGGTTGGCCAGAAGCACTTTCTAAACCGCATAGCATGTTTCCTTGTATGTAAACACTTCAGAACCGCTTCAGTCTTCCGCCATTCGCGAACACTGGTTTCTCCAACATTAAACAGTCTGCCAGCTTCACGATTCCCTTTTTCTTTGGCTACTTCTACTATTTCGAGCTTGAATTGCGCTGTATAGGATTTTCTCCTAGATTTATTGGTGTTTTCCATGGATAACTATTAAATTTAAAAATCAAAGTATGGCAACAAAACAAACCACGTGTCTCTTCAGATAAAAGCTGAGAACAAAAGACGGAATACCGCTTTTTTTAGTCAGAACTGAGAACTAGAAATGCCTCTAGCGACCGAATAATGGACTGCGTTGTCATAGCATCATGTATTTTATAAAACTTAGTTTTTTGTTAATTTTCTTGGTGTAATGGATGTTTAAATAAATTTTTTGTTGAAATGTTTTTTACGAAAACACTTCAACTAACTAACTCAACCTGGTGGGGCAGACTACAATGTTCCTACATATTTGGAATAGACGTATAGATGTTGTGACTACGAAGTACATTATTCAGGCGCTGGAGGCGTTAGTAGTTTTGGCTGTTGAAAGAAGTCTAGTCTAAACGAAAACTAATATTGTTATTAATTTGATAAAAGAATCTGCAATATTGAATCTGCGTAAATATGCTGTTGTTGTTGATTTGTAACTACAATAACAGGAACCTAACCCGACACAAAAGTACCAATATATCTAAGTATCAAAACTTTCGTCTGCGCGTTATGTATACATTATAATGAACGATGTAAATATCGAGGTGCGCGTTATACATTAGGTGCGCGTTATCTATCGAAAAATACGGTAAGTCGAATTGAAATAAAACTCAGTGCCAAGTGCCTCATCATTGTATTGCATGGACTACAAAATATATTACAACAGACATAGTTTGTGATTTTCATCGATGGTAAAACTCAGAAAGTTAGCTGACAAAAAAATTTTGATCGAAGTCTTAATGACTTAGGAAAATGTGATCTCTCAAAAGCATAACTACTCCTTGGAAATGATACATTTCATCATCAGTGAAAGAAAATCTGATGATTTTATTTGACAGGATAAACATTTTTTCTTATCTGAAAATAAATGAAAGTTTATTAATTTTACATTAATACATTGGAACATAAGCATATAAGTCTGACTGCTTTACATCTTTAGAAAACAAGAGCAAATCAGTTTATTTTCAATTTTAATTATGTTTACAGTGAGAATTAGATGAATGCAATGCAAGAGTCAAATTTTAATAGAATTAAAGTAACTGCAGTGATATTTAAAATCCATGTTTTTTATGAAGTAACATTCTTTTCTTCACATAGACTGTGTACCTTATCATTTAATTCTACATGCCATAGATAAGTTTTCTTTAATTGTGTTGAAATATTCTATGGTGTCAGAAATCTTTGTTTCAACAATGGAAGAAGTTATATGAAACCAGTGGCACATGAAATTTTGTGCAAGTGAAATCTTCATTTATTGAAACTCATGGAAAACATAAAGAAGAAGCCTATTTTAATTGCATTTTGCAGCTTAAAATTGACTAAGTATTATGGAAACTTTTCAAATGAATTTATGAAATTTATATAAAATGAAATTTATAGCTACAGGTGACAAATTATATAATTACACAGTGCTGTGGATTATTTTCATCCATCATCAATTAATTGTTTTATGGCTTATGTCAGTGTGTAAACACCTTCAGATTTATCATGTGAATTTCTGTGTTAGTGTAATATAAATTCAAGATTGTGAAACATTTTTACCAGTTAATTAATCTATAATGTTATTAGTGATCTACTGAATGGTATGGACATACAAAAAGTTTGTGTTTTACCGAGATTTCACCAGTGTATACAGTATTCATGTTGGGCATATTTTAATATGTGCAACAAATTCAAAGTGACCATGGAAATACAACTTTTATAGTGGTATGTGAATCACAATTGCTACTTGAATTTTTTTGTTATATTTAACATGTTGAAGCATTGGCTGCTAAATTAATCATCTTTTAAAATAATCATCAATGACAATATACATTGTATCCTTGATGTAACATCCACTTGGAAAAAGGGGCCCATAATTTGGCCTATATTTTATAAAAGACAATTCAGATTTAGAAGTAGATCAGAATTAATAAATCTTAATAGGTAATATATTGTGTATGTAAGTGACATGTTTTTCTGGATAAGATCTGGTATATGTCACATTTACTACGCCTGGGGAATATGAAAAAATGAAAAATTTGCTGTAAAAAAACTGAAGAGTGCTAGGAAAGTATTTTTGCAATGTCCACGTTCATAATAATCATTAATCAAGGACAGAGATATAACATTTCTGGACAACATGCTCACTTTCAACATTTACTGAAAATCCACACATTCGGACACATACATCCCACATGATTCCCATCATCACATTGCACATAAGTTAGCACCATTTCACTCCAATGATTCACCGTTTACTGCAGGTCCCCCTTTCAAAACCTGTTTTTCGCAAAGAACTTTCCCACATAAAAAACATCGCAACACTTAAAGGTTACAACAGCCAAATAGTAGAGAATATATTAGAAAAAAAGAAACACCATCTCCACGTCAAAAGTCACACAACACTTAAAAACATTAACACCAAAAATCCAAAAAAATACCTTTCGCTCCAGGTGTCACCAACAAACTCAGAAACATTTTTTCAGAACACGACTTAAAAACTGTCCTTGTCAACAACAATAAACTTGCCAACCTTCTTCACAAACCGTAAGACACAATGCCACCTTTACAAAAATCAGGAATTTACAAGATTGCTTGTGGGACATGTGATAGGATATATATAGGACAGACAAAATGTAATTTAGAAACAAGCTTCAAAGAGCACTTAGCACACTTCAGACACAACAGGATACACAATTCAAGTGTAGCCGCCCATATACAAGAAAACGACCATCCCATCACTATACAGAATCGAACACTGTTAAAATCAATACGCAAAGAAAACAAATTAGATGCCTTTGAGAGTCTCTTGATTAACAAATTCAAACAAACAAATATCGATCGCGGCCCTGTACCTTACTCCCCCCTTTATGGTCTAACGATTCCCCCTTCCCCTCCTCCCCCTCCCTATCAGGTTCACTTTCTCACCAGCTGTCAATGGTTCAAATTCCCTCACACAACCCAACAGACCCCACTCAGATAACTACCCTAAATTCCCAAGTATAATGCGCGCGTTATACAAGGTTTTTTTGTTAAATTTTTGGAATTATTTAATGCGCGTTGTACATAAGAAGTACCACTTTATAAAATAAAATGCCTTAAAGCACTCAAATACTAACTTCGTGAAATCACTAAATGGCTGAAGTCTATCAAAACTTCTTTCTTTTTGTTCCGTTGATAAAAACAAATTTTCTGACATAAATAACCATGCATTGCAATCATTACAGATACAAAATCGAATTTCAGTTACCTAATTATTATTCAACCTAAGACAAATTAAGGCAGATTCGAAGTTATTAGTTGAAAAAATGTATGCAATGCCTTTTTAAATAAGACAACGAATTCCAAAACGAAACACAGTCACATATAAAAATAAAAAATCACAAATTCTTCATAAACTTTTATTCCCACTCGATTATTAATTAACATAACCATCAAAATCTTCTGATTCACTGTCACAATTTATATCGTAATCATTCAAGTTCTTAACCAATGAGTCCGGTAAATTTTCAAGCGAAAAATTATCGCTTTCATCAGATGATGAATCACAATACCCTCCATCCCCCCATCAACATCAGGGGAATAAATTCCCGATACCCTGAAACCATTAATTATACATTCACGGGTTACATCGGCCCAACATACCACAATCCATTTACAAATTTCAGCATAAGAAGCTTGCTTCATCCTTTCAGACTTTGTATAGGAGTGGAAACCATCTACCATCTATTTTTCCCAGTGCCTCCGTATTTTCGATTTGAATGATCTATTTACGGATATGTCCTGTGGTTGTAGCTTTTTTGTTAGACCTGCAGGAATAACTGCAATCTTAGAATGTTTTTTTAATAATATTTTCGAATTAATTGCTATGTGTGGCCTAGCTGAATCCAATACAAGCAGCGATTTTGGTTTAAAAAATGAGCCCTTCCTTTTTCCCCATACCTCAGTTAACCACATTCGCAGCATATCGCAATTCATCCAGCCTTTTGGGTTTACGCACACAACAAGACCTTTAGGAAATTCCTCTTTAGGAATGGTTTTCCGCTTAAAAATTACCATTGACTGACTTGGTTCAACGCCCTTCTTTTCCTGCCCAACAAACAAATTAAACTCTTCTACTTTCACCTGCCAATCTTCTGGTAACTTTAGTCCGGTAGATGTAATTGCTCATAATGTTAAACTATTTCGCTTCATAATACGATAACACCAGCAATTACTGCCTTTAAAATTATTAATATATTATTATATATTTTTCTCACGAGCCATTTGTATTGCTTTGCATTTAAGTGACACAGTTGAAACTCCTCTTCCTTCACTCCTTTGCGCACAGACCCAGTCCTTCAATTCTTGCTCCAGATCTGGCCAAAACGCCTTTCGTTTCCTTCGTGCCCTTTTTGCCACAGGTAGAACACTCAGCAAATTCTTTTGGGACCGCCACTCGCGAATGCTGGATTCGCCCACTTTGAAGAAACGGGCCGCCGATCGATTACCGTGAATCACGGCATATTCCACAATTTCTAACTTTTTCTGCGCCGTTTAAGATTTCCTTCTTTTGGCATTTTTAAATAAGGTTATGCTCCAATGGTGGGTCTACAATTTGAAAAATAAAAACATAATTAATATTTTTTCATTAGGTTCAATAACTGTGCATTATCATATCAAGAAATACCGCACAGAAACCGTACCGTTTCTTAGTCAGGATAAATGAAAATTAAATAGGTAACACTCCATAAATGACAAAGTCAACAAGTTTCAATAAAAATAATGTCAATGTTTTTTAGGAAAACAAAAAATCCTTGAAAATACCTCACCTGGTTTCTGTCAAAGAGGAACGAAACTCCGTACTTTCAGCACCGTACCTCGTTGATCACAACATTACAGCCAGACTGCAAACCACAAATGAATGGGCGATGCAGATTACAGGTCATCTCTCTGTCTGTGAGTCATCAACAGGCATGTGTCCCCTCCACATTCGTTCCCACACTCAGATTCTCTGGCTGTTTACGCTAGCTTTCTCTTGCCCCCTGCCGTACCACCCTTGAGGTCTGGTCCCTCTTTTATTTTGTTCACCTCTACCTACCCCCACCATCCCAACACATCTCATGACACCCTCACCACTTCCTTACACCTCACTCCCCAACCAGTTTTCTTTGACCCTCGAGTGGTCATTGTTTCGGAAATAAGAATGGGAAAAATCGGTATGCAGGGGTTTTTCCCAAATGTTCTCCTTCGCACAGGAGATTGGGAAGGGCGCTAAAAGTGTAGCATTCTTTAAAAATGCTAATCTCAAAGATCCCATGTTCTGCGGGTGTCCTGCGCGTAATACACAAGTGCGCGTTATACTAGAAATTTTGGAGATATGAGGAAAACAGCCGAAGGTTGGCCTGTGCGTTATGCATGAGTGCGCGTTATACTTGGGAATTTAGGGTACTGAATTTGGCCTTATAAATATCCGTGTATCATGGAAATGTCTCAGTTTTTCATTAAAAAATTGCATGAAAATGGCAGCCCTGTTCCCAGTTATTTCATTGGCCTAAGAGAGATTTGTAACTGGAATTGAACTTATGATGTTTAGAAGAAATGTTTTAGCATAATATCTTTGTTAACTTTTCCCACGTCAACAACAAATTTGAAGGATGTTGGATATAAATTTAAGGATCTTCAACCTCTCAGGCTCAGATATTTATGGTGTCATCATAGCAATAGGGAACCAAAAAACTTTTTAGTAGATGTAGGGAAGAGAAATGTAAATTTTTAATGATTTTTCCATGTTATTCAAATTTTATTATTATTTTAAACCATCGATTTAAACAAGTTTGTTAGTGGAATATAACTGATCAAGAATGTAACTAATTTTTACTATACTGTGTTCAGTGGGAAAATTATTTTTGGCATACACTTTCTCACATAACTAAATGATTTCATGGAATGAAATTCTCACGCAAATTGTAGGATACCTCATGTAAATTAGGAAGTAGGACAAAATATAAATCGCGTATAACTGAACTCACATAAATTGGGGATATGCTTGTTCATTTTGTTGTGGCACCCGGCGACGCGTGAGAGGGGAAGGGAATCACTTGGAAGATGAACCTTTAAGGGGAAAGTTGGCATCGTAGCCATGCACAGTAGCACATTTTGGGTTTGGACAAGTCCATCATCAATGCAGGAACCCTGGAGGGGAGGGGTACTTCTCCTTAAGGTAGCACAATGTTCCTTATCACACTCCTCTTGAGAGCGACCCTAGGCTGACATTTCCCATGTTGCATACTATCTTTATCATTGTTAATTTTTGTTAAAGTTTAATACTGTTATAATTTTCTTATTATTTTTATTAATTATTATTGTTAACGTTTTTCATTATTTGTTATTGCTTAATATCATTGTCGTTGTTTATCTTTGTTATTGCTTACTATCGTTTTCATTAAATTTTGTTGCTGTTGGTGCATTATTTTTCTTTTTTGCTTGTTTTCACGTTCCCTTTTGATTCCTTTTCCTTTTATTTTTGCCATTTCTCCATCTACTTCCAAGGTAGTGAACAAAAAAATTATTCATAGCCAGGCTTGGGAAATTACGAAGATATGAAGCTCGAACTTTACAACAAAATTAAGATCCATAGGCCAAGCAGAAAGGTGTTTGCAGTGGATCAGGATCAACATGGGCATACAACAGTTAGGTTGCCCCCATATAATCTCGAACTGAATCCTATTTCTATTTCACTCGCTCACTTTTACTGTTTTTTACATTGGTTTACTGCAGTTCCACAGTATTTTGCAGTGCTGCTAACATTGAAAGTTCTAAACTTGTTAACATTACTGTTGAGATGTGCAGGGTTGGATTCACTTTGGATGGTTTTTTGCTTGGGATTGGGTTAGATGAAAAAAATCTCTTAGCAAATGATATTAGAAAATTGAGATTTTTCATAACAAAGAATTCGTTTTTTAAAGCTGTTGTACACCAATATGTTCATAATAAATAATTATTTAAATATAATCATCCTATACTTCGTTTTCTTCACTTTAAATTACCATATATACTCATGTACAATGCGCACCCATATCTTTTGCCAAAACATCCCAACTTTTTCGTATAACCTTTGTATAACACTCACTAGATTTTGAAAGATATAAGAACCAAATTTTAGAATTATATTTTCATGTTAAGTATTAAATAGAGTACCATAAATAAATAAATAAATAAATAAATACAGACCTTCTACGGGTTACGCAAGACTCGACTTAATTTTCAAAATCCGAAAATTCTGAGTTTTATAATTTTGCTTACAAGGCAAAACATTTCAAGCTTAAAGGTCAAATTTCGAATGAAGTTTAAATGCATCAATTTATATTTAAGTTATCAAACTATACGTAACACTTATTTAACAAAATATTAAATGGCTAGAGAAATTTAATGACCATATTTAATAAAAAATCTTAAATTTCATTGTATCGAGATTGCCTTCCTCACAGTTATTTGGTGCTGAAGATTATGAGGAAGATGAATTGTATGGGTTTTTAATTACTTACATTGTTAATTATATATAATATATTCATTAACTAAATAAAATTATTTTAATTTTCATATACCATTTTTCGTTTTCGATACGTGTTTTGCGGGAAGTTTATCTGGCGATTTCACGGGAGATTTCAGCCAATCAGCTGATGAGCTAGTGAAATGTGAAATATTTGGAGAGGATAGAAATACAATAGTAAGGAAGTAATTAAGTGTTTGATATGTTTAGTTAATATGTGTATAAGCTGGATTATCAATAAGTAGTGTGTTTTCCCCTCAATTACCCCAAAAAGCGAAAAACTGGTGCAAGGTAGGTAAACTTTAATTTTTAATTTTAACTGCACAGAAGTGTTACCTGAGTATAACACGCACCACTACTTTATGACTTGCGAGTATGGACTTCAAACTGCATGTAGTAGGTATGTACGGTAGTGCTGTATTTTCTGGTGTATGATGCGCACCTTATAGATAACGCGCAAGTGATTTTCTTCAAACCTGGTACAAATGTATAGATAACGCGCAGTCAAAAAAAAATTATTTGAAACAAGCGCTTCCTGAAAAAAATGACTCAATTAAAATTTGCTGTGGCTTTCCGTTATTCAGTTGTTTTCACTGTACACCGCATGGTCTTATTGAGTCTTGAATTAGCTTGGTGTCGGTATTGAAAAAGTTTTTTAATTTACCATGGAAAATGAAAATATGCGAAAGCGAAAATCATACACTTTGCAGTTTAAATTAGAAGTCATAAAATTTGCTATATAAAAAGGAAATCGTGAGGCCAGAAGAAAGTTTAACGTAGGGGAATCAAGTGTACGAGAATGGCATAAAGGTGAATTGGTGCTGAAAAAGTTGCATCAGAAAAAATGAGCAATGCGTTTTAGAAAATGTTTTTGGCCAGAACTCGAGTAAGAACTGTATGAGTGGGTGATACAAGAAAGGGCAAAAGGCAATAGGATTTCAACAATGACGGTCTTACTACAAGCGAAATGCATTGCTCAAGAGATGAACACCGTGGACTTCAAAGCATATTCTGTTTCATGAGGAGGAACAATTTGTTTGTTCGTACATCGACAAGCATCGGCCAAAAATTACCAATGGGCTAGAGACGAAAATGATTAAGTTTGGACAATATATGAAAGAAAACATGTCTGGAGTTTATGCAAAGCATGTCGGCAATATGGACGAGCTTCCAGTGAGTTTTGATTTTCCTTGTGCTAGAACTGTGAACCTTAAAGGGGTGAAAGATGCTTCTATAGCAACTACTGGGCATGAGAAGTTGAATTATACAGTTGTTTTGTGTGCAATGTCTGATGGTTCTAAGCTTCCTCCCATGGTGATTTTTAAACGTAAGACAGTGCCAAAATAATGCTTTCCTATGGACATTGTAGTAACCGCAAATGAGAAATGTTGGATGAACCAAGAAATGATGAGGGTTTGGTTGGACAGTGTGTGGAGAATCCGAAATCTGGGTTTTTTTAATCCAAAGTCACTGTTAGTCATGGTTTCATGTCATTGTCATGTGATGCCTGAAATTAAAAAAGTGGTCGGTAAATATTCAAAGCTAGCTATCATTCCCGGTGGTTTAACCAAAAAACTTCAACCACTAGATCTGTCCGTGAACAAGTCATTCAAATCAAAATTGCGTGCTAAGTGGGAGGATTGGATGTTATAGGGTGTGCGTCAATATACTAACTCGGGGAAAGTGAAAAGACCATCCTATGCAGAAATGTGTAAATGGATTGTTGTGAGTTGGGGATCTGTGACAGCTAGTTGTGTAAAAAACGGTTTTGAAAAAGCTCTTAGTGATGCACTTATGACAGACACGGAAGAATTGGAAGATGATGGTGATTCTTGTGAAAATGAAGTTTCAAATGTGCCTGACCAAATTTTGAGTGCTATTGAATAATTTGACATTGACTCAGGGGATGATTTTTATGGTTTTGAATGAATTAATATGCATTAATTTCAATAAAATTTTATATTCCTTTGTATAATGCGCACAATGTTTTTTCCCGATTTTTATATTTCTTGTATAGATAACGCACGCATTATAGACCAGAAAATATGGTATATGAAAATGGCCTATCATTTTATAAGTTGCAAGATAAAATAATAACATTTCTGTAAAGTAAAAATCTACTGGGTAAAGTGCTATGTTACAAACTGTTTGATTTGCGCAAACAGATGCCTCTCTTGCGCTAAACGTGGCATGCCTGTATATATACACACACATACATCATAAATGTAACTAATCTTTGTGAATCATGTTTAAGCTTTACCTGCCTAAACTCCCCATAGTTAATGAGGCTGTTCACAAGTTCTTGAGACCTCCCCCTGTCTTTAGTTGACCCATTCCAATATATCATCAGAAGGTTAAAATTTTCATAACTAACTTCTGTATTTTTCCTGCAAGCCAATTTCTCAAAGGTTCCAATGAAAGAAAGTATCTCCTGGTTTCCTATATGCTCTGATTATGTTAAGTGACATTTAACTACCCTTTCCAAACATTGCAAACAATATTTTGCATTGCTCTTCAATCCATATGAAATTGTTAGCAATTACATTCATCGCACATATGAAGACCCCTCCACCTCTGGAATTGTAATCTCTTCTATAAATTGTGAACCCTTTTAGAAAGTTTTCTTTAAAATAAATACCATTCTTTAACAACAAATTGGTCCTAACAATTATATTCATTTCAAAGACTTCAATTATTGCTTAATATTCCTTAGATTTATCCATGATACTTAAACTATTTACCTGAAGAACCCTTGCTTGCATCTTTGTTATTTTGATTAATTCCAGTTGATGGCTCTAATTTCTTTTCATCTCTGCCTTTTGTCTGCCACATGGCTCCACCCATGGCATCTTCTACTTTTCCACCTTTACATGATATTCCACCACTTGACTGAGTAGTTTTCCATGCTCCAGTGCATCCCTCTTATTCAAATGTAGCCCTTCCTTCCCTAAATGTCATTCACTGATCTAATAGTTTGAATCCAAGAAGAACATAACCTGTTTGCTTGAAACCCAGTTAATGCCCTGATTTTTGTGATCAATCCTCCTATATATTACATCTTTTCTGCATGTTATACCACTAATTATAATGTTTGCATTTTTTAATTCCTTTTTTACGGTAACACATGTATTCCACACCAGCTCTATCACTATGGATTTCACTGTCTTCACGTTGTTTGTTCCATTGTTAAGTATCACTAAATCTTCTTCTCTGTTACTGGCCATCTTGATTTTTCTCTCCGTTTGCTTTATTCTTATCCTTGAGAAACTATCAACTGCCACTCCAACACTTTTGCACAATTCATCATTTAACCACAGCTTTCAATCTCCCACAACCCTTGTACATGGTTTCACCTCCTTCTCCAGTTTTACACTACATGACTTTTTCTCCCTGACCCTTTTTTCCTACCTAAACCCATTTGCCACTAACACTTAATTGGGCTCTTAAAATTGTCGTTTTCACTAATAAGCACTTTGATTCTAGAATTTGCTGCCCTTAGTTCCTCATGTAACTTCACAACTATTGCATCTTTCTCTACCAACAGTTTCTGCTCCTGCATACAACAACATCCTCTGCATTTCCAACCCTCTTGAACACATTCTTCTAATTTGCTCTACGTACATTTAAAATGAGATCAGCTATCACAGGAACTACCGTAAATACCCGCGTATAATGTGCACCCTCGTATAACGCACAGGGGGGTTTTCAGCCTCATAATCTATGATTTTTCTATATACCCGCATATAGTGCCCACAAATTTTTTTTTTAGCCTTACCATTCCAGAATAAAGTAGATGGTGTAACATGTTCTAAAGCAATGATCGAATTATTGGTATCATGTATTGGTAACATAATGAAAGTGCAAAATGAAATTTTTTAATAACGTTCCAAAAGAACGTCAGCTAACTCAATCATTACATACTCTTATGTTTACTTACAAGGTGATATTAGGATATACACAATAAATCGAATTATATTAATTTCATAGTATGGCATATGACATTCTTTGAGCTATTAAAATGAAGAAATGACGATAATCCTATGTTTTTTACATACGTTTTTGTTACACCTGAGGTGGACGGGTTCGCCCAACCTTCAGTTTTACCCTTATTAGAACACACTGGAGCACGTAAACACGATAGCAAATAACCATAATTAACTACAGACTCGAAGAATCAAGAATAAATCACGTATGAATGCTGAGAGAAAAGTAGGGAACGATACCTTGATGTCAGCTGCCGTTGTTTCTAATTGTAAGTAGTACCAGTACCTCACCACCAGGGAGGGCACTGGTGTAGGGTGACGTCATGTGTAAAATAGTTCATCATTGTGCTAGCAAAAGGAAAGGTGAGTTACAATGTAGGAAATCATATACAGTGAAATGCATGAATACGTGGAATAGCGTTTACCAGAGGATCTTGAAGAACAACTCCTTAAATATAAATCCTATATAATTAAATTGAGGAAGGAATTTAATTTTTCACTAAGCCTAATTGGAAACGCTGACGAGACCCCACTAACCTTCGACATGCCATCGCAAACCACAGTCAGTGTAAAAGGCACTGGAACCATAAGAATGAGAGACACTGGTAATGAAAGAAATCGATTCACAGTAATGCTCGCATGCATGGCTGATGGCAGAAAACTGCCACCATATGTTGTTTTTAAGCGAAAAACTTTACCTAAAGGCAATTTTCCCAAGGGAATTATCGTAAGAGCACAATTAAAAGGTTAGTTTGATGAGATAATAATGAATGACTGGATAGAGAGTGTATGGAAAAGAAGAACTGGTGGTTTACAGAATCAGAGGTCTCTACTAATTTTAGGTGGCATATAGTTGTCACACTAAACCAGCGGTAAAGCAGAAACTACAAGAACTAAACATGAATCTTGCAATAATTCCTGGTGGAATGACATCAATTCTACAACCAGTTGTGGTTGTTATTAATAAACCATTCAAAACACTTATGAGGCAAAAGTGGTCCGATTGGATGGTCAATGGCGACCATAGGTTTACTAAAAGTGGAAATATGATGAAAGTTATATCGCTATGATCTGCCAATGGATTGTTGAAACGTGAAATGAAATGTCCACGGTTGTTATTATAAAAGGTTTTAAGAAATATTGCATCAGTAATAGTTTAGATGGTAGTGAAGATGATATGGTGTGGGAGGACGATGATGACAGCGCCACGGCAACGGAGGATACAA
Source organism: Tanypteryx hageni (assembly GCA_028673005.1). NCBI lineage: Eukaryota > Metazoa > Arthropoda > Insecta > Odonata > Petaluridae > Tanypteryx > Tanypteryx hageni. Next base: position 45,791 of record JAJPWW010000326.1, on the reverse strand, counting down.
AAGATAACGAAGATGACGATTCCGATTACCACATCGAAGAAGAATGGTCCAGTGATCAAGAATTTCTTGGCTTTTAAAATAAATAAATACTGAATTAATTCTTTTCATATCTAATTAATGTATGCTTATAGAATTAGTTAATAAATTTTTACTATTATCCATCTTACTTTTCGTAAAAATCATCAATATAAATATGAGGGTACCCGGGCAGTAATTACTGTGCCGATTGTGGAAATATGGGGTCAAATTAAAATAGGAAGATTATATACCCTCGTATAACACGCATCCTAATTTTTAACTCAAATATTTCGAAAAAAAAGTGTGCATTATACGTGGGTATTTGCGGTATGTGGAATACCATTCCTTAGCTTCTTTCTGCAAAATACATACCTGACTACTACTGCAATTATGTAATGATCACTCCCATTCATCTTTTGTATTTTCTTTTTCACTTTTGGGGGTGCTTACTGTACAAGTCCACACTTTAGCTGCCTCTGACATTATTAGGCAATTCATTAGTTGTCTGAATTAGGTTACAATGGAGAAATTTATTCTTTACCATAATTTTCCATATACATGGTATTAATCCAAAAGGAAGATGAGGGTTTTTTCCAAAACTTTTAGTGAAAAAATTTGGGATCATCTTAAAACCAAGTATGAAGTTTTAAATTCCACATGGAATACCCAACACCAATTCTATGTCCATGGAATTGCATATATTTATACATACACAAGTTACATTTAATTTATTAATACAATACATTTATTCACATTCTTGAAATTCACAATGTGCAAATAAGTAGTTTTCCACCTTGTAGGTACTGGTGGAAGTAGAGTGTTGACAAACCTACATCAAAAGTAGTAATTGGCTGGGTAAGAAATTTGATACATAAGGTGTCGAAAATGGCTACATTAAGATTGCATGAATTTTACATGTGTCTTATTACAAATTAAACATATTTGTTACTTTTCGATTGGTGCACCAGCGGCAGATGACAAGTACCTCTACAATTAGTATAACCTCTATGGGATCATGTGATTGGCACAAACTTCACTAAGTTTTATTGTGAAGTGAGGACTAGTTATTATTTTTAGCAGTTTTAAATAGGTTACCTCTCTAAAATATCTGTAAAATCACAAGATATAAGATGAAGTTTTGATAGAAATTTTAAGCTAATGGTTGTTCATCATGCTGAAGAAATTAACAATTGTGAGTCCGGGAGGATATATGATGTGACAGAGGCAAATGTGCAAAAGTGGAAGCAAGAAAAACAGAAACCTGAAGGTGCCAACCCAACATGGAAATCATTTAGTGGACCCAAACGAGGTCGATTTCACAAATTGGAAGAATAAACTGTAAAATTTGTGCAGACTCAAAGAATGGATGGAAAATCATTGTCACAGGAATTCATTAACTGAGTGCTCATGAATTATCATGATCACTATATATCCCTCAGCAAGATTCAGGGCTAGTAATGGTTGGTGAATACGGATGATGCATCATAATGGTTTTTGCCTGCAATGAAAAACTTTTCTTTGCCAACATCTACCTTCTGACTACACAAAAAAACTTATTGCTTTCGAGAAAAAAGTAATTTGGTGAAGAAAATTCATGATTACCTTCTGAGCAAAATGGATAATGCAGGCAAGATGCCTATTTATTTTGAGATGCCATCCAATTATACAGTTAATGAATATCACTTGGACAGAGGAAATCGGGTCAAAAATTATCTTTTTAAATATTTTCTACAATTATTTTTTCTGCAAACTGAGCTTTTAGTTATTCTTCTATCAACTCATTGTGAACCTTTTACAAAAGCTGTTTCAAAATTTCACATAACTGTTTGCTGACAACACAGTTCATTTATCTAAATTTGCTCTTGGGTCAGTTCTGATCCGGTTTTGGCTGTTTTAGTATTTTTTTAAAGTACTGGCTACTGGTCTAAGTGTGCCTTTTCTACCTGCTTTGCCTTTCAGACCCATTTTCTTTTTTCGTGGAATAGCCTACCCCTCCAGACTAACAGTATAGGTAGAATCCCCTGGGGGAATTATATTTTAGTAATATATTGTTTGCTATATAAATTTGGTAATTATATTATAAGATCATTATAAAATGTTTGTAGATAATAAATGAATTGTTTTAAAGCAAAAAAATATTTACTACAACAAACCCAAACAAATGTGTTTGTGTCAATTTTGACCCAATTTTGGCTGCTTACATTTTAAAAAGTATTTCGACCGTCTGAGTGATAACCCACAAAAACTTGGGGAATGAAATAATGCTGATAGTGTTAGCAGATGGCACAAAATTACTACTGTATGTTATTTTAAAAATTGGTATTACAAAGTTTTTTACTGAATTGAACTTGTTTGTTGTTGTGATTGTCTTAAATTCAAAGTTACCTTCCATTCAGTCTATTGCACCACAATTAACTTAAAATTTCTATCAAGCTTCATCTTATACCTTGTGATACATTACTTCTTACTGAAGTGACTTTCTTCTCTACACGATCTGTCATTTCAGCTCTTAGGATTTGGGGTAACTTATTTAAAACTGCTAAGAATAATAACTAGTCCTCACATCAGGTTAAAGCTTAGCAAAATCGCCAGGAATTTTGTTACTGCCATTTTCAATGCTGTATGTTTCAAATTTCCTATCCAGCTGATTACAACTTCTGGCGTAGGTTTATCAATGCTACACTTCCACCAGTACCTAAAATGTGGAAAGCTACTTATTTGCACATTGTGAACTTCAAGAATATGAATAAATGTATTGTATTTATAAAATAAGTGTAAAGTATTGTGTATGTATAAATAAATGCATTTTCATGGACATAGAATCAGCGTCTGGGTATTTCATGTGGTATTTAAAACTTTGCACTAAATTTTAAGACAATCCCTAATTTTTTTGCCGAGTTTTTTGGAATAAAACTTTGTCCTCCTTTTGGGATAATATGGTCTGTAATATATATTGTAAGAGCTTAAAGATAGTAAAGGGATGGAAAATTTACTTTAATTACCGTTTATCAAACTTTGGAGCATAATATTTATATATTTTTGTGTGAATGTTCTTTTGGTTGTTCATTTTATCATTGCAATGTCTAAGGCTACAATATGCTTAATTAGGTCTTTATTGTATGAGTTCTTGAGATATCGATGAATTTTTTAAACACATATTTCAGCCTCCATAACCATCACTTTTCACCTACACTATTGTCATCTCCTTCCTTTTCACTGTCAGATGAAGGCACAGGCTCTCATGTCAGTTCCACAATATCTTCGCTTATCCTTTCTTGGAAAAATGGTTCCTCATTATTGACTGAAAGAAATTCTTCAGTAGCCAAACTTGCACTTGGACTTGGTAGATCTGCCATGATGATTCGTAGACCCTTGATTGGACTGTCCTCAAGTTAAGTTGGAGCCTAGCTTATGGAGCTATGCCGTTAAATCAGAATCTATTTTCATGCAAAACCCTATGTTTGTGTATTGAGAGTCATGGCACATGGCAGCTACCAGGGATGTTGCTTTATTGTGGTAGCTCTATGTAATCATAATATGAAAATTCTGTTCACAAAGATTCCTGAGTGGTATGTGGAGTGGCACTATATAGGGGGTGGTGCTAAATCGAGGTCTGACTGTACTGTTAATTACATTTCTCTGGGAAATTTTGTTTTTTTTTTTGATGATGATATAGATTTTATTACTAATATCATTGCCAATATTTTTCTTATTGAAACCTTTTTAATATGCTTTTTTCATCTTCCTTTGGGTGGGTCTTACTAAATGTTTTGCATCTTGTCTCAAAAAGTTTGCATCGACCCTGCATGTATCGTTTACAACATAACCTCTTTAGGTAGAAAGGGGTGATCAAATAACGCTTGATGTGAGAGGGAGAGAAGGAGAACGAACAACTCAAATGTAAGTGATAGTGGATCTTCCCACTCTATCCTGGAAAAGGTTATTCATTGTAACCAGGGCTGATATGATGAGGTATGCAGTGTATGCTATGCATAGGGCCTCCCACCAAAGTAGGCCCCAAATTGTGTTTGTCCTATTACTCGCTGTCATCACAGTCTATCGAATATGGATGAGTAAGCTGAGAATGACAGATGTGAATATGAAAATCAGTAGCACTGCAAGTCTCCACTTCCTACCTACCCCAGCAATCAATAATGAAAGGCAACACTTTGGTTTTCTTCTTCCAACCACACAAAAATTGTGGGTTTGACACACTTCTTAGGGCTTCTTTACCTCACCAACCTTCACATCCTACACACTGGCACAGCAAGGTGATTCTGACACTGGTTCACATACAACCCTGTGTAGCCCTGTGATTCCCAATCTTTTTCCCATGAAGGAACCCCTAAAATAATTTTTCATATCCCGAGGAACCCCTACCTATGAAAATATTTACAGGCCAGAAAAAGTTAATAGCAGGGAATGAAATTCAATTACTGCTAAACTATTGTCAAGAAAATTTATTTGTAAAGAGCTGCTATATAGTATATATGTCAGCTTACATTGTAAGAAAAAAAAATTGAAGCATTTTTCTTGTCTTTTTTGTATTGTCTAATCTTTTTTTTTTCAAATATCAAAATATCAAATCAAAATAAAGTTTGCTTAACCCTTAGTTAGTCACATTAAAAAAGGTTCTGTAATTAGTCGCATGGGGTCAATATGACCACAAAATCATTTCTAAAGATAAGCAATAATATATTAATTTATTTATATTTTACTGGAAATAAAATCAATCTTACATTATAATACAATTATTTATTAATAATTTTTACAATAAACATTGATTAAAATAACAAAATATTTTTTTGTATTTTCTAATCACTTTCCCTCTCCCCACATTCAATGCACTTCATTATCATAGGGTTTTTGCAAGTAAAAGCTCCACAATTTCCACATCTAGTGGACACTTTATTGTCCTTATTTCTTGAGCAATGTTCGCATCTTCCTCTTGATAGTCCCGATCCCGGTGATGGACCTTCCTCCGCAAGTCCCTATTGAGTGCATATGCGCTTTCGGAGATGCCTAGATATAAACTGACTCTGAGACCTCAAAATCTGTAGATCTTTTATTAATTCTTTTGATAATGATTTCAAGAAATTTTGCCTTGTCATTTCCTTTTGAACGTTTTGTTTATAAACGATAAATTTTTGTGGAGATCACTCACACTTGTGGGTTAGACATCGGTCGCAGCACAGTCGCTTTCTGGCCCCCACATACAGCATGAAGTAGTTTATGGCTGCCCCTAACTAGCAGAAAGATTCAAGCTCACCTCTGCTGTCACCGAGGATTGCCCTCGATGGGGCTTGGGACAAAAGTTGCCTCCTCAAGCGACAAAAGGGGTTCGTGCCAAGCTCCAACCGCATCCTCCCCTATAAGTGTAAACATACTTGGGACTTCTCCATAGAAACCCCATTGAAAATAGGATTTTTATATTTTGGTCTAAAACGTCCCAATCGTGACCGTCATGCGACCGGTAGGAGATCCAAAAACTTTGAAGATTTCTGATCTCATTTGTGTTCGTGCTTATTCCGAAAAATAAGGGAGAAACTCGTGCTAAAAAGGTTAAGCGGTGATAAAAGGCAAACTGCTTTCTTTTATCCTTTTTGCACATGGGTACTAAGAGCTTCATCCAATGAGGGTGATAAAAAATCTGCCAAAAGTCGCTAGAAAGATGTTCCATTTTTGAGAGTATTTCACAGTAAATGATGAAAGCATGTGATAAATAATTACTGTACAGAAAAGGGAATAATATGGATGTAATTCAATTATAAAATCTAGAAAATAGTTTCAAAAATCATGCATCGGTATTGATAGAATACGTGGAATTCTGCGTCAAAGAAGTCATCTTCGGGTCAATTCTTCGACAGCAATTTCTAGAGAGACCACGTGCATTTGTTTGTGACTTTTATTGTCGGTAGAAAATTATGGGAAGAAAATGGCTGCGTGTGTGCGGCCGAAGTAAGAAAACTCCCGGAGAATTCCGAAAAGAGGGAAAAGGGTACATTGGAGGGGGGGGGAAATTAGTGAAGTAGAAATGTATCATAAGAGAACTAGTGTTAAAACAATGAAATACTGCTTATCAGGATAATTATTTGTATTTCTGATGTGATAATAATAATCTGTATTGCGTTTAACCCTTCTAGATCAATAGAGAAAAAGCAACAGGTAGAGAGATGTCAAAATAAAAGCAACTTTTTAACATCATATATACATAACAAATGGATACACACCAAAATAGCACATTAAAATAGTTTAATTTTCTCAATATTTATACTATATATATAAATATAAAAATATCAAAAATAACAAATTAAAAAAAATAAAAATGCTAATTTCTCTTCTAGAATGTCAGTGTCGCAGGTAGAACAAATTTGGGTTAGATTGACAATACATTTCCTTAGATATTGACATAATAACATTGCTTGGGGTCATATTGACCCCACGCGACTAATTAAAGGTTAAACATCAAAATAAAGTTCACATACAATGTCAATATAAAGTTTACTTTCAGTGTAACACTTGGGCTTGTTTCTTTTTGCACAAATGTTAAATTCTTGGCCGAATTTTTGACAAGCACACTTGTACTCCCTCCTCGACAGACATCAGATGATTTCTTTTTTTGCTTTTAATGCTTGTCAGACATGAGAAAGCTTATTCACAGAGATAAGAAGTTGAAAACTGGAGTAAGATGTTCACTGCTTTTGCTGAGGTCACAGGATACTCTCTTCTTATCGAAATCCAAAACACATCAGTCATTGAATTTTAACTTCAAAGTTTGATTGCACTCTAGTTCAGTCAGTTGTTCTTCTTGCAGACTGAGTAAATTTTGTGAATCTAGCGAGAACTCAATAAAAGGGTCCCTAACCCAGTCATACATTTCTGATGACAAAGAAGGAAAGTATTAGTCAAGCTTTTATAATCTGTCTGACTCTGAACCTGAAGTAGGAGCAGAAACCTTTCAATATTTCCACTTGAAAGATGTTTTATCCAAACCTTGAGTGTATTCTTGAATGCAAGAAGTTTGTCTGTGGAAGTTAGAATGTTTTCTTTTGGGCCCTGCATGCTGGTGTTCAAGGTGTTTAAGTGCTGATAAATATCTTCTAAGTAGGATAATTTCTGCAGCCATTTTGTATCTTCCAGAAAGTCAGAAAAACTTGCTTTATTGTTATGTTTGAAGAAAAGCAGTAGTTGCTCTCACAGCTCAAATAACCTTCTTAAAACTTTCCCTCTTGAAAGCCATCTAACCTCGGTGTGTAGAAGGAGAGTCACATGGTCTTTTTGCATATTTTCACACAGCTTTGCAAAACATGTATGACTTAAGAGGGGACTGCTTTATAAAATTGACCATGTTCACAGCTACATCAAGGACTTGTTTTAAATCTTCCCCAATAGTTTTTTAAAGTTCCCGGTGGAGGAAGCAGTGGGTCATTATAACATCGGGTTTTTTCTTTGACGAGTGTAACAAAGCCTTTTATTGAGGCAATCATTGAGGGGACACCATCAGTGCAAATTCCAACACACTGACTCCAGAGGATTCCAAATAAGAAACCTTTGGTTGTTTCTGGCAGCTCTTTACAACAACAAATATTTCCCATTATTTCACCTTTGTTTTCAAGTACGAATGCCAACAGCTGAGCTTTACTTGTTATGCCTGTTGACTCATTGACTTGGAGAACAATGTTAGTATTTTTTATTAATTCAAACAAGACATCTTCAATGACATGTGACATGTCATCCACATGCCTACTAATAGTATTATTAAAAACAGGAACTTTGTCAATTTCACTTTCAGCCTCTTTGCCTATCATTGTTTTCACTATTATTTTACAAGCAGGCATTATTAGGCATTCAGCAATAGTGTGACTTTTCATTTTTATGCAACTAGCTCAGCTACTAAATAGCTTGCTTCTTGAGCCTTTTCACTGATAGTTACCTTCTCCTCAAAAACTTTACGTTGTTTGCCTTGTGAATCCAAAAGTCATTGAAAGTAATCAACTGTTTTATTTGACAAGTGGCTGTGATTAGTAGTGAAATGTCAATTTAAATTGGAAGGGGCCATAGCTGTGCACAATGGAATGGGAAAATTTTCATCTCCAGTCCATGTAAAACCCATGGCCAAGTAACTGTAATTGTAAAGGTGAATTTTTTTTATCAGTCACTTCTCTTCCTGCTTTACTCATACTTGGCTCAAATAATTTTTATTCATTTTCACTGTCCTGTCCTTAACTGACCTTCTTTTCATTTACATCTACATTTTCAATCTTCAACAGCCGTATGAAAATAATGTTACGAGGTGGGATTTTAGATACACAAAAACAACCACAGTTTCGGTAAAAATGCTAATTACAAAACTACGCAAAGACCAAATCTACAAAATAGTGAATGACTGTAATGCGCACTAAGCACCACTCGTGAAATCACTCCCAAAAATAAATCACTCTGAGTATCACCATCGCTGAGTTCTGTGGAACCGCATTGTCTTCTCAAGACTGACTCGGTTGCCCGATCATCACTCTTTAAATAAAGAAAAAGAACCTTCTCGAACAATCTGGTAGCAGACACAATGCAACTAAATATAACCTTAAATACAAACTAACCTAAACAATACAAAGAGGCAGTTGGTAGCACATGGAGATTACTCCAGTATTGCCAATTGCCGGACAAAAATTCCCACGATATTTCGAGAGATATTTGGAATTTTTCGCGGTATTTCAAAATTTTTATTTATTTATTTATTCTTTGATTTCTCGTGGAACCCCTGATGATGGTCTGCGGAACCCTAGAGTTCTGCAGAACCCTGGTTGGGAAACACTGGTGTACCCTATAAAAACATTTGTTTAGTTGCATTAGAATTATGTCAAGCGTTTTATAAAGACAATGATCTCAAATAATTTTCCAGGATCATTCAATATGCTGTCTTTTGCAAGCTCATCAAAATGTCTTACACTTTGAAGTTCTTTCATTTTCTGAAACTCAGGTTTGAAGCACACATTTGAAACTATTCCTATATACATCTGCATGTTACCATGCAATTCACCAAACTGGTCGGTAGCAGGGGATGCATTGCACCCAGGCCTACCTAACAGTTATTACTCGCAGATTTGGCTTTCCTGTTATGGTCACGTAATGTTTTGAAAAGAATGGTCCTCTATAATGCTCCATCCTACAATCGATCTCACATATATTATCATCTTGAGCATTTCTGCCTATGTATGTTGGAACCTCAATTATTCCCAAAACATCCTCTACTAAATATTTTACACCACATCACCTGGAGGCAACTTTGGTAAACGCTTGACGTTTAGTTACATCTTAGTAATACTCCTTTTTATGCTTAATTGTTGGAGCTTCTTGGCTATATCCAATATCAAGAGACTAGAGTATGAGTTTGTCATTTCTTTGTAAGGTCTGAATTTTTCTTGCAATTACTTAAAATATTTATTATCATTTAACCTATTAGGAATTTTTAGAAGGTCATGTGGTGACCACATCAGATTTTTTACATTTGCCCTCTATATTAAAAAACACTTTCGTGGAAAGTAGTTATTAAGTGCACTTTTCAATAACTTGCCACCTGAGGCAATAAAGAATTCATCTTACAGAATTAAACAAAGGATTTTAGTATCAAAATATGTCCAGAACAGAAACCCACCGCTTCTATATCATTTTAAATAAAGTTCTGCCTAATGCAGCTGCCTTGCTAGTTCACGTCATGGCGTGGCATGAACATTTTCTTGCAAAAACAGAGGGGGAGGGGCCAAAAATCAGGTTACTCTCTCACAATTCCAATTGGCAATAATCACTCTCCCCTCCTTTACCCAAAATGAAAGGCTAGATTGATACTAGAAAATTCTCGGCACACACATATTATATATAGGTGTGTAATAATCATAAATAAGAGTGTTTGATTTGGATGACAATATTAATAAAACTGAGCATCTTTGATAATCCTAAATAATGCTTTGTAACTCGGTCCACATTATAAATTTCTTTGGTGTTATAACCCTTTATTCAGTATATTGATTTATTTTATATTGCTCCAGTGCCACCATCTTCCCCAATACTCCATGCAACTAGTACATCAAGCAGTACAATAAATTTGCAGTGGAAGCAGGGACATGATGGTGGGTCCATAATACAGGGTTTTGTGCTTCACTACAAACGAGACTTTGGAGATTGGGAAGAGAGGAAAATAAGCTGTAAAGAATGTAGTTATATTCTAAGCAAGTTGTGGTGTGGTACTCCATATCAGGTATGTATGTTAACCTTAATAAGTTACATGTATAATTCGTAAAAATTTTTAAGTAATTCATACGATGATAATTATGGTGCATTTAGCTTTTTTAATTTGAGAGTTGTTAAATCATTATTTCAAGTAATATTACCATATATGCCTGCATATTAGTCAACCTTTGAAGCTCAAAAGAAAATTCTGAAAACTTAGGTCAACTTATACACCGAATATAAAATATGACCCTTAAATAACTGATTAAAAACATTGATATTTATGAAAACATTTGATCTTACAGTGCAGGTGATCACCATTTAGAATCAGCTGCTCCATTGTTTACATAGTCTGTCATTTATTTTAGAAGATTTAAGATAATTATTTTTAATAATTAATAAAAATTAAAATTTTAGCTTTTGTTTTTATTACTGAATCTCAAAAATATAAACGATCTATTTGCAATTACATGAATGAAGGAGAAGTAGAAATATATTCCACCAATAGATGGCAATACAGTATATGACTGATCTTTCTTAAATTAAACAAATGATTTAATAACTCAAAAATCGACACTGCATTTTTTGGAAAAGGTTACATTTAGGTTTTAAAAACCATAAAATTCCGCATATTCTTCATTCAAAGTTTTTTTAGCGAAAAAGTGGGGGGTCAACTTATGCAGTGAATATATGTCTAGTCGTGTATTTAAAATCCGAAAAATCGAGGTGAACTTATATCCCGGGTCGACTTATACGCCGACATATACAGCATTTCTGTTATTTAAGGCAATCTCTAAATAAAGAGAAACAGTATTAATTTTATGGAAACTGAGTAAGGAACTAGCATGCTTTTATTTTCCATCTTATATGCATATTTAAGGAATTTTATAGACCAAACAAAGCAAATCAATTTTAACATTATTGCCTGCATCTTTTGCAGAAAAATGTTCTCTTGCAAATTTTAATTTTATGGTTAAGTAATTTGAATTGTTTTATCATAAGCAAATTAATATTTAACACTTTTTTGTGCATAATGAAAAAATAACTTTGTAGTTTCCACAAATTTTAATTTAAACACGACCGGTTTCACTGCTATTGTAGCATCATCAGGTGATAAAATATAAATCGTTCCATATATATATATAGGGTAAAAAGAGGGGGGGGGAGGGAGACAGTTGGTGAAACATCTGTTAAACCTCAATCATCATAGTTCCTTCAACCCTAAATTCCTCCATTTTGAAAGTAAAAGTTGCAAATTGGATGCCCTCGAACAGCTAGAGATAATTATTTGTAAAGACTCGCCCCTCTTAACTGAATACCTTTTTCACAATCTTTCTCCTCTATTTAGCTTACCGAATATTTTGTAAATACTTTGTATCAACATTGTTGTCTTTGGCCCTTTTACCAAGTTTTTGTAACTTTTTGTAACATTTTGCTACTATGTTGCTTTCGTTTTCTTTGTAACTCCTACTGTCTCCCTCTCCCCCCTCATTTTACCCTATATATTCATTCATCATGCTTCTGTCCGAAGACAGGTTTTAACTGAATCGCTGCGTCCATTTCTCTCTCTCCCTAGAAGCTTCTTTTATGTCTCTATAAGTATTATATCCCTGCTTTATATTCTCTAATATTCCTATTCATTTTCTCCCTCTTCCTCTTCTTCCACTAATTTTTCCTTCTAAGATCGTCCTTTGTAAACACTGTCTTCTCAATATGTGCCCTATCCAATTTGCTTTTCTTTTCCTGATTGTTTTTATTAGCATCCTATCTTCTCCCACCATTTCTAATACTTCTTCATTTCTCTTCCTCTTTGTCCATTTCACTTTCATCTTTCTCCTCCATACCCACATCTCAAAACTTTCTAAATATTTTTCCTCCTTTCTCCTTATCGTCCACATCTCTGCACCATAAAGAGCTATGCTCCATATGTAGCATTTTGCTAATTTCTTCCTTGTTTCTAAATTTATTTTCTTGCTTGTGAGAAGCTCCTTCTTCTCGTAAAATGCTGCTTTTGCCATTGCAATCCTACTTCTGATGTCCTGTGTACTACTTCCATCCTGCACTAAAATACTGCCGAGATATTTGAAACTACTTACTTGTTCCAATTTTTGGCCATTTACCATTATATTTAATTCCTTATTTTCCTTTGAAACCACCATGACTTTCGTTTTTTCAGCATTGCTCTTCATTCCATATTGTTGGCCAACCTCCACTAGTCTGTCTGTCATCCTCTGAAGCTCTTTCTCGTCTTCTGCTATTAATCCCTGATCATCTGCATATTTAATGGTGGTAATACTTTCATCTCCTATCTTAAATCCTTTCTCTTCCATCAACGCTTCTTCTGCTATTGTTTCTGCATAAATATTAAATATCGCTGGTGAAATAGGACATCCCTGTCTCACTCCCCTCCCTATTGAAGTACTTTCTGTTTCTTCTCCTTCAACCCTGACTCTAATCTTTTGATCAAAGTAAAGGTTTTTATGCAGTCTTTTATCTTTCCAATCTATTCCAATTTTGTTTAAAATACCCAGCATTTTATCCCATTTCACTCGGTCAAAAGCTTTCTCCCAATCTACAAAACAAAAATACATATCTTTATTGACTTCTAGCGCTCTTTCTATCATCATCGTCATACATCCTATAGCATCTCTAGTCCTTCTTCCTCTTCTGAAACCAAACTGATTATCTTGCAGCTCCTTTTCTATTTTACATTCAATTCTTTTGGTTATTATTCTAGTTAGAACTTTAGCTGTATGAGAAATTAAACTAATTGTTCTAAAATCCTTACAACATTTTGCATTGTTCTTTTTCTCCAGTGGTACCATAACAACATCTAAAAAATCTTCAGGCCATATGCCAGTATCATATACTTGGTTAAAAAATTTTGTTAGTTGCTTAACTGCTTTCGACCCCAAAACCTTAAGAACGTCCACTGGTATATCATCACTCCCAACAGCCTTCCTTCTTTTCATGTCATCAATTGCTCTTTTAACTTCAGACTTGAGAATACTTGGTCCTAGCTGATCTTTTTCCACATCCTCTTTTTCATTTAATTCAATATTTCTTGGCTTTCCTTCTTTGTCATACAGCACCTCAATGTATTCTTTCCAAACATTCTTTACATTGTCTGGCTCCGAGACTATTTTACCACTTTTGTTCATGATTCCTTTACGTCCTATCTTTCTTGCCTTTTTCTTGAATAGTTCCCTTGCTTTGCTATACATGAGGTCTGTTCTACAAATTCTTTCACACTCGACAATCTCCTCGCATTTCTCATTTATCCACTGTTCTCTGGCTTTATCTGTTTCCCTTCTTAAACCATTATTTAACTCCTTGTACTTTCTTTGGCCTTCTTCAGTGTTTATGTTCTTCCACTTTCTCCGCTCTTCCATTTTTTGCAGCATGGCTGCTGTGATCCAGGGTTTTTTGATTCTTTCACCCATTACCCTATATTCACCCTATATATATGGAACGATTTTATCACCAGATGATGCTACGATCATAGTGAAACCCGTCGTGTTTAAACTAAAATTTGTGGAAACTACAAAGTTATTTTTTTATTATGAGTAAATTCCACCGAGTTGAGCCTGACCTCATTACTTATACTTTTTTGTGCAATTGTGTTTAGGATTGCCAATGTTGATAGTTAAATTAAATCATGATGGGAATATGTTATTTTTATTAAAGTATTAATAGCAGATTCTATTTAACATGAGAGCCAGGTCCTTCATTCATTGTTTATTTTGTTATAGCTATAAAGAAATCATAATTTTATTTCAATATACCGTATTTCTTGGCATATAAGACACTTTTTTCCCATTAAAATGACCTTCAAAATCAGCCTGCATCTTATATGGCAAAGGTTAGATTATTACTGTTCTCAATACTGACACTCATCCCCAAAATGGAATAATTGGCAGTCATTCATCGTAAAAATAATAAATATATATTTTTAATAATTAATGGTGAAAATTTGTTAATATTTACAGAAATACTGTATGCAACATGAATTCCGAGGACACACTTTCATTATTATGCTTTAATACATGTCTGCTCACAGTGATTACAATTTCAGCATGTTTTCAATGTTTTAGTTCCTAATGAGCCCATTTAATTGTGTGATTAATGCCAGGGAACAGTAGAATTCATGTAGACATCATAAATATTTTATACATATCTAGGATAAATAAAGTGACATGTATTGAGATCACAATAGCTACAAAAGTGAAAAAATATGCCTGAACTATTTGCTATAAGCTTCAGGCGATTCAATACGCAAAGATGCATGGAAACCAAGCAGCAGCATGCCATTTTGGTCCACCTCCCACAGAAAAAAATGATCTATGAATGGAGAAAATGGGGAAAAACTGAAGCGGATGGGATTAAAGAAACATAATAATTGTAAGGTTGGTCTTAAATAGCCACAACTAGAGGAGCAAGTGATGGATAGTAGAACGGAGGATGTTTGGTATTGCAGTATCAATCAAAATCGTTATATATGTGGCAAAAAAAGTTGCTGACCAAAAAGGTCTAAGTGAGCATACATATCATTATTACATATGCATTCCGTTTATTATTTATCCTATAATATTAAAAAATCATCTTGCATTTAAGTTTAAGTAAGTACTATCGGCAAAGTGTATCTATGACTGCTGAGTTCACACAGGGCACATTTAGCTATACAAGTCTCGAAGCAGTTATTTATGTTTTAGATCATCCCTATTTATTTAACGAATTAAGTATATCTAAGAAGTGATATTTAACAATTATCACACCATAACATTTAAGTTTAAGTAAGTACTATCGGCAAAGTGTATCTATGACTGCTGAGTTCACACAGGGCACATTTAGCTATACAAGTCTCGAAGCAGTTATTTATGTTTTAGATCATCCCTATTTATTTAACGAATTAAGTATATCTAAGAAGTGATATTTAACAATTATCACACCATAACATTCTCTGTAAATGTTGCCAGGTATGAACATAATCACTGCTGGGAATTTCCAATGGCTTATAAAATTGCTAACTTCATTTTTATAGTCAGCAGTTGTCTTTTTCTTCAGGTTATCATGTTCATTATGGGTCTAAAAAATCATTTATATATTTACAAACGTAATTATAAATTACTTGTATGTATTATTTTCAAATCTTGTATTTATTGCAGTACAAATTATATTGTTATCCGTGTAATTCACTTTAAACACCATCAGAAAATTAATGCATAATTAATTCAATAGAAGACAATATATAATAAAGATAATAGATAATACACGTGATTTACGATGAAAATAAGGTTGAAAATACTACTATTTGTAGGTTGGGATGACTTTAAATGCTCAATCAAATGGTTCAAACTGGTATAACCAGTAATTTAAGCAAGCTCTATGTAGTATGCAAGCATAAATACTGATATGTTCATAGGAGTGGTATATAAACTGGAATATGTGCCTGAGGGAATTTACCTGACAAGAAATTCTAGGAACTCTACATCAACTTAGTAAAGACCTTTAAATGATAGGTCTTTGCATCATAGTTGTCATATTATCATGGATGTTTTCAGAAGTGTTGAAAACTATTACATACATAGCAGTGGTATGTGAACTGAAGATCATGAAAGAATTGACAGTTGGTGCTTTGCCTGTTTCTTTTTAGAGGTGAAACGTACACCTAAGGGGGTTTACCTGAAAGATCCCAGCTTATGGAATAAACTTCGCAACCTAACATCAAATTAAAACATTTAAATGATGTATCTTTGTAACAATATAGTCATATTTTAATGGCTTTTTCGAGAGGCCACTGTGTTGATTCCTTCCACATGACAATTTTGTGCATGCGTACATACCACTGATTGATTTTATTAGTTATTTACTTGGAATTTTCACTGAACATGAACTTAATTCTTTTATCCCTGAAGAAGAATACATTGCTTTCCTATATGGATGTTGTTTTTTTATCAAGGTACATTTTCCCATTATGATGTACCGAGAATTGTGGTAAAATGGAGGCACGATATTAAGAGGTTTGTCTATACACTATTTCATGAGTTTTCTTTGATTAACAATGACATCACAATTTGTGATCCTCCAGAGATCACATTTCCTGTAGAAGACATGCTTCATCAATCTTCTGACAGTGATCAAGACGAGTAATTGCAGTGACCTTTAAGAGATGAAGTAATCTCTGCATTGTCTGTAATTCAGTGCTTTGCAGATTCTTAGAAAAAATAACACATGACTGCATTAAATGGACTTGCCTAAAAATGAGGCAACAAACTATCAGTGGTTTTTTCTAAATATAGCCTCTGGAGACTACAATAAAATTTTATATCTATTAATTCTAATAATTGTAGAGTACCACCAAGAATGTTTCACTCATAGCTTTATTTGTTATTTTTTATGAATATAATTGTAATGTAAGTAGCTAAACTATCTATGTACCTACTATATTACAGCTATTTTTCTTTTGTGTTCAATTGTGCAATTAATTTTATGTGAATTTATTTCAATTTAGTGTATAGCCTTGGATTTTACATATTTGCCTAGTTAAAAGTAAGCTAATGCATACATATTTACATCTTTTAACTTCAACGTGGACATTTTAATTATGCAGATAATTGAGATTATCATTTATATCAAATGTAATCTTACGTTCATTTGAATATTATTCCAAATCATATATTTGTGGTGTTTTTAATAATAGTAATAATTTATTTAATGCATACAGGTTACCACAATTATATTTATGTATACATATTTATGCAAACTATTTATATTTCTATTGCTTTTCATATATAATTCAGTTATCACAAACTCTGTTTTCACAAACACGTGATTTTATTCTCCCTTGGAGTTCATGTTGACCAGGGTTTACTGTATAATATTTTTAAAATTCTGTATAATGCAGAAATCAATGAACATATTTTCTATCTTTGTTTATTTGCAGTTTCAAATAGTATTGAATTTCAAGCCAGCTTTACTATCAAGAATTTACAGCTCTCAACCCAGTACTACCTTCGAATTAAGGCACATAATAATGCTGGATCTACTACTGTTGAGTACCGACTGATGACTCTGAGTAAACTTGGAGGTAAAGGATATTTATATTACTTAATATCAGGAATAATAAGCCTACTCTCACTGGTTTGAAAAACAAAATTACATCTAGATCAAAGGCTTTAGCAATGAGGTTTAATGATGTAGTTTGTTTTTGGGTTGATGCCTCATAGCCATTACATTTAGCTAGCAGTACCACTGGCTTTTATCAGGTCAAATGTCCTTGGTTGTCTCCTTTTGTCCTATATATAAAATGCCTCTTCCATTTTTTAAATACTTCATACCATCTTTTAACTTTTTATGTTTGTGTTATTGTGGAAGAATCTTTTCCTTTTCGTGGATAGCTTGTAACCATCTTCTCTGTTTAAATGTTTTAGTCCCTTTGCTATTCCTATTGCATCTCTTATTTTCCATGGGAAATAATATCTTCTGGATAGATAGTTGAGGTGCTCAACTATGTGGACTGCTCCCAATTGGCTGATCAATTTCATTGCTTTTTTGCATAACTCAAGCATGGTTTTTTTACCCATCATGAGATGGAGCATCTGGCTAGTCTGATGTACCTTTTCCCATAGTTGCACAGCACTTCATATACACTTTCTGATATTTTTGCCAGTAACTAATCTTTTGTAGTGGAGAACACATTAAAAATCCTCTGCACTATGTTGTATCTTGGTGAGAACTAGAGTTGGGGACTGACTTTCTTCTGTCACAGTGACAAACTGCTCCAGTGACAAAAAAATACCTGTGACTCATACCTTTTACTTTAGTCACAGGTGACTTTTTCATTGTATTGACCTTGTGCTGGTGGAGTTGGTGACAGTGGTAACGCCATAAAACCAAGTATCGGCTGATAACGAGTACTTACTTGCATGCCTGTTACCGGTCACAGTCCCCTGTTAGTCACTGTGACAAAATAGCAGTGACTGCAAATACTCCCCAACTCTAGTGAGAACCCATATATTTTCATCACACATGTGATGCATTGTATAGTTCCGTGAACATGAAGAGTCAAGTGCCCCTTAGTTGTTTGAGGGTTTACTTCATTGTTTTTCTTCTTGATGCTTATCCTTTGAATTTGGCCTTACCATTTAGAAAATTAATCCAGAGAAAGTACAATATTTGCCACAGAAAATTAATTATGTGCACATAACTACAACTTTTAGTTTCTGAGATAAAAATTTGAGAAATTGCCAAACATGCCATTACTTATTTTGTCTACATCAGTTGACACTAAGATTGTTTTAACCCAAACACTTTTTAAAATTGGAGCTTCATTTGCTGATGCAAAATGATTGTTTTATTTATTGAGGTTTATTTAGGATTGTAAACTTAAAATTCTTTATAAACTTAGTAATATAATTATATGACAAAGTAATTTATTCCATCATTAGTTAAATAGTATAGTCATACTCCTGCACATGTTAGGTTACTAATCTAATGACTATTGGCTTATGATATGAACATACAGGAAACCCTCAATTTACATCAAGGTTGCATTCCCAGGAAATGCAACAGAAAGTGAAACAGCATATATTGAAACCAGATTTTTCGTAACCATAATAATTCACTTGTATAAAAAGATGATAAGTTCTAGGGAAATATTTCGTGCCACAAGTCGAAGAAAATGTTTAGCAGGCTCTTTCCATTGAGGTTGATAATGTAATGCACATCCAATGTCAACAGCCTGGTCTTCAGCTTCAAAACAGCATAACACCTCTATTTTATACATCCAAATTGATAGTTTTACAAAACCCCTTTACTGAAATACTTTTGGAATGTCTTTCAGCCATATTTAAGGGTTTAATGCTATTTAACGAATAAAAAAATTGACCATAATTACCTCAGAACCTACTCAAAACTAAACAATGGGCAGGCCTTTGAGCTTCCTTGATGGAACAAGCAATGCCAATAAGGAGAAAAAAATTCTCTATCTCAATTAATGTCCCAATCTGTTTGATGTTACAATTTAGTAGATTTTGTTGATGTCATCAAAGAAGAAATCCCTACATTGTATATCTTCTATGATGATGGTGCGTCTTCTATGTAAACAAGACTCATATTGCATATGGTCAAACTCATATTGCATGCGGTGATGCAAACACCTGGTTGTTTTCACAACTAAATGTTAATTGATAGTTGACAAAATCAATAATTTTTTTAGACAAAATTTTCCATTCATTTCATAGAAGGCAAAGGGAAAGGCATCTTTCAAATAACTACCACTGCTTCATTTTTCTGATGAGGTTCAGATTTAATTTCAATTAAATGCAACATTTGTCATGAGAAGATTGTAGTTCATATGTTTTCATAGCAATTTCCTTGAACTCTTCCAGGTGAAGGTTAGCAATAACAGGTGAGAATGGCGAACCCATAGCTTTACCATCCAGTATTTTGAAAAAGTTCTTGTTCTACATGAAGTACATGTTCTGGAGGGCAAAATTAGATCAAATCTAGATAGTTCTTTGGGTAACCTCTTTTAGTGATATTTCTAAAGATGTTGATTGAATCATGTAGTGAAACTCTGGTGAATAGTTGGACTATATCAAAATCCGCCAGTAAATCAGTAGCCTGGATTTTCATATTTGTGAATTGGGCTGGATTTTTCACTCATGATGGAGTGTGCCCAATGGATGGTTGTTTGATTTCACAAGGAAGTTTTCCAAGGTTGAAAGTTGGAAGCACTCCAACTTACAACTTACAAATGCTTACTATTGGCTGTAGTGTTCCTTTAGGATTTTTGCCAATCCAAAGAGCCCCAGTGATTTGCATGCAGATGTGTTCTTAGGTGGGGATGGTATATTTCTTGATATGCTCCATTGTCAGGCATTCAACTTTTGCTGTAAGATCTCTTTTTAGTAAGTAGTAAGCAGATTCATTGAGGAGTGGGGATATTTTTTGACATTATCTTTCCGTGGATATAACAAAAGTGGTGTTGCCAGCAGGAAGAACCAGGATGTGGTCCTTGCTTTTCAGCTTCATTAGGGCTTTCTGTTCTTCTAACACCATGTTCAGTTCAGAAGTTTATGAGACCCATGGTACTAGGGAAACCTCTAATCTTATCTCCTCTTCTACCCCATGTGGAAGTTTCCTGATAGCTTATTCCATGATTGTGATGATTTTATCCTTAGGAATTTCTTTAGAGGTAAGGGCAAAGTTATGTCCTTGAGAAGGGCTGATGTCGGCACATCACTCAATGGTAGATCCATGAGTCTGATGACAGTTTTGCTGTCATCAGTCTCCTTCTTCAGATGCTGCTTCTTATGAGGTTTATTGAACTTATTTATTTAGGTCATACATGTCTTGTCAAAGGATGTTGCAGCTGATAGGTGGGTAATCCTATCCAATAGATTCCAATTTTGTGCAGACATATGTAGACTCAATCGGAGGTGAATATTAAATGATTTTTTGATGCTAAGGGGTAATGCATGATGTGTATCATATACATTCCTACAGCTATACTTGCTATATACTCTTGGAGGTCGTACACTGAATATGGTGTTTGATTTTTACAAATGATAGGATTGTCATTCCCAGGAATGTTGTAAAAAAGGATGGAGAAGATAGCAATCCAAAGTTATTCTTTTGGGGGCATTTAAGCCTCTTGATTCTACTACTTCTCACAGAGGCAAAAATAAACGACTTAATGCAAAATTACCTTTTTTCGCACAAATGATTCAAATGGATTTTTTAATGAGCATATAGAAATAATATGATATCTCAAAGAAATTGATAGTTAGTAGTATCTATATAGTAAGTATGTTTTGTCAGTGTATCAGCAAAAGGACAATGACACTATCATATGCAAATGTCATGGGTCACCTCACCGTGACAATTTTACGCCCAGCTGATTCACTTCTTGCCTATGTGCAATGGGTATCAAAGAGGTAGTGCAATGTATAGCAAGCTTGCTTAACGAAGAGCACCAAGGGGACCAATTGCTTAACATCCCTTCTGAAGGATGGAGTGTTGATTTTAGTGCACTCTTCATTTCTCTTTTTCTCATTAACTCGTCCTTATCTCCTTAGTTCCAATGAAAATTTACCATTAGTCCTGGTTTACATGTTCCCATTTTCATGCATGAAAATAGGCATCTGACTACTTGCCAGGAATGAAAAAAGCATGTCTGTTTGCACGTTCCCATTTCATGCCTGAAAACAGGCACCTGGCTGATTAGTCTGCCTGTAGTAGCATATACGGTAAGATGGATTCAGAAAGAAAAGCTGCCCTCTAGGCTGTTGCTGCAGAAGTAGTTTTATTAGCTGTGTCTAGCAGTAAAAAGAAAAGAAAAGTCTGCTCATTTTGGGTGAAATTTTGGAAGTACAGAAGAGATGGGCAATGCAGTTTTTGTTTTTTGAACAAAGAGTTAGTATTGGAAGACACAAGTGCATATAAAAATTTTGATCAGTATGGTGAAGAGACTGGGTTTTCATTTCAAGAGATAAAATCTCCTGAAAAAATCACCTTGTGGGAGACTGCCTTAACGTAGCACATAACACTTCACCTGTGTCACATGGCAGTCCCCAGGAATAATAAATGCAATATTACAGGAAATACTACAAAAATAAAGCTGAAATTTGTAAAGACTAAAAGGAGAGAAATGTTTTAGGAAGGTACTGAAAAAATCAGCTTTGTGCAAATAAGTACAGAAAAATTATAGCACATTTTAAAGCTGTGGAGTCTTTAACCCCTCCAGCGTGTTCGACGCAGCGTTTGTGTCCACTCTTTCCCATGCCTCAAGCATGTGCGACACACCGTCTGCATCCGAAATTTTCATTAAGTTTTCTTATCGCTACGGCTCTGATTTATGTGCTTTCAGAGAGTAAATATGTAAGCCAATGCGGTCTGCTTTCGTTCTGTGGTTCCTTGCTGTCTGTGTTTACGTGTTAGTATTTTTAAAAATTTTTTTTTCTATCTCGGACCTGGCCGTAGCAGTGCTTACTCAGGCCCCTCAGGCCTCTATCTTTCGTGCGTTGCATCTCAGACTTTCATAAGAGCTCTCATCTTCCTGGCTCTTATTTACGATGCTTCAAGCTGATGGTTGAGGTTTCTTAGTGCCTGTGTTTACATCAGGCTTTTTTAATTTTTTTTTTCATCTTGGGTCTGTCCTTTAGCCAAACCCCTATTTAGTTCACCATGGCTTGTAGCTCTCGTGAGTTGGCGGATTGGGAAGTGCTTGATGTTTTGGAGAAAAAGAGTGAAAGTAGTGTAGATATATATTCTGAAAATTCAAACGGATACTCTATTGATTCCAGTTCCAAAGAGGAATTGGAAGAAATAACTCACTCCACTGTGAATATTCAAGAGAATATTTGGGGAGATGTCGACAGTGCTAACTCGGCCTTTTGCATGTGATTTAGTTGGAAAACAAATAGTGCCGGTTTTATGATCCCTTAGGATATTTGGAGTTATTTTTTGATGAGGATCTAATTGCCCTTATAGTAGTTGAAACTAATCGTTACGCGTAACAATTCCTTGCCCGTGAGAAAAATAAGATCACGTATTTAAAAAAATCTCGCTATCAAAAGTGGTTTGCTTTGCTAATGTTGATGGGAATCATTCAAAAACCAACTCTCAGAATGTATTTTAGTAGAAAACATATATTAGAAACGCCATTTATTCCAAATGTAATGAGTGAAGAAAGATTTTCCTTGTTGAGCAAATTTTTGCATTTTGTAGATAATACTGATAAAGACATTGTAAATAGAGATCCTAAATTGTATAAAATTCTACCTATCAGTGATTCTTTGAAAAATAAATTCCATAAAATTTATATACCGGGTAAAGAAGTATGTGTACCAGACGCAGCTGAACTACTAAACGTCGAAGGAGCAGCACATAGTAGAAATTGGATTGAAATAAATTGAAATAAATGAACATGTCCAAATGGTCCATTATTTGGCAAGTTTAGTGGCAATTTAAAGACTCTCTGAGCTGTTTTTCCATTCAGCATCAAAATATCAGTGATTCCTGTCCAAGCTACCTTCACAACTTTTTTACATAAGTGTTTTTGATAATGGTATAAGCACTTATATAAAATCTTGCCTATACCACCTGGCCCATCAATAAAGAATAAATGCTGCTGAGAATTCGGTTTAGTAAAACTTTCCGTCATGGCTGTAAAAATCCTTCGTTGATTGTCATTCAGTTGTCATTTGGTCTGCAATACCACCGTGTTCTTCAACAGAAATATTGTCTTTGAACAAAGCGGCATTGATATCAACAGCTGGAAAGTCAAAATCTGTAACTCATCTATCGTCACCTTGTAATTTCTGCTCAATTTTCATCAGAGCTCACCTTTCATCAGTTCCTTCACACAAATGATCCTTAAACATATCCCACAATCTCTTTCCATCAATATTTTTACATGTCAAAAAGAGATATGCAAAAAATGATCTCAATGCCCTAGGCATCATAGTTGTGACGACTTCTTGCAATATTTCTTTGACATAAGTGTCGCTGTGTCTGAATCCTTCAGCATATATGGCTTCTTTAAACGTGGCGTAACTAACGCCTTCATACAATTTCAAATCATCGAAACTCATTGGGCTAGGCACGTTTTGCAAAAACACCTTCAAATAGAACTGTTCACTATCCCACGGAGACACAGTAAACATTCTCACGACTACCCTTTCATGTCGTTTTACCCACTTATGTTCTTTCTGTTTCCACGTATAATGA
Organism: Tanypteryx hageni; assembly: GCA_028673005.1. Classification (NCBI taxonomy): domain Eukaryota; kingdom Metazoa; phylum Arthropoda; class Insecta; order Odonata; family Petaluridae; genus Tanypteryx; species Tanypteryx hageni. Next base: position 21,815 of record JAJPWW010000326.1, on the reverse strand, counting down.
AGTGGAATTTTGAGATATTTATACCGTCTGGCTTCTTCATCGACCACATTAAGTTCCAAAAACGTGATTAACTGAGTTTTCACCCAATTCAACTGTATGACAGCCTGCTCATATCCCTCAGTAAATGTAATTTATTGCTGAGCACGAAATATTAACTACGAAATGTAATAAGAGGCTGCCAGTAATGAGATCAACAACTGCACCATCTACAATTCATAGGTGGCTGTGTAAAGACTTACCAAAAATGTCAACAACTGCGCCATCTACAATTCGTCGGTGGCTGTGTAAAGAACTACCGTAAAAGTCAGTGGGCAGCACGGTCTATATTTCTATGTAATAGAGAGATATCAAAACTTCATCTTATACCTTGTGATTTTACAGAGGTACCTTTCTTCTCTAAATGACCTGTCATTTCAGTCGTAAGATTTGAGGTAACTTATTTAAAACTGCTAAGAATAATAATTTGTCCTCACTTCACGTTAAAACTTAGTGAAGTTTGTGCCACTCACATGCTCTCATGGAGATTATACTCTACTAACTGCAGAGGTACTTGTCATCTGCTGCTGGTGTGCCAATCAAAAAGTAACAAATATGTTTAAATTGTAATAAGACACGTAAAATGCCTGCAATGTTAATGTAGCCATTTTCAACACCTTATATATCAAATTTCTTACCCAGCCAATTACTACTTTTGATGTAGGTTTGTCAACACTCCACTTCCACCAGTACGTACGAGGTGGAAAGCCATGTGTTTGCACATTGTGAGCTTCAAGAATATGAATAAATGCATTGTATTAATAAATTAAATGTAATGTATGTATAAATAAATGCGTTTTCATGGACATAGAATCAGCATCTGGGTGTTCCATGTGGAATTTAAAACTTTGTACTCAATTTTAAGATGGTCCCTACTTTGTAGCAGAAATTTTTGGATAAAAACCTCATCTTACTTTCAGGTTAACCCTACACTACTAGACCATTCTGGGTGTTACACAAATGCTAGACTATCATAAATTTTACAATGCCAAAAAACACTTTTTTAAATCAGTTTTTGTATTTATTTTTTTAATAAACTCATTACAGACTTTACCAGAATCCTAAAGTAATACCGTATTTAACTGAATCCAACACCAGGTTTTTTTCCCAATTACAGCTTGCAAAAATAAGAAGTCGTCTTAAATTTGTGTATAAAGTTGGGATATGCATTTAATCAACATTTTTTTAACTTATGAAACATAAGATAAAATAACTATATCTACTTAAATTTTTCATTGTAAACTCACGGTCCAGATTTAAATTAAAAGAGTATTATTTTTTAAATGTATTTTTTAAATAATTTTTTTTCTCATACAAAAATCTGTGACAAAACTTTGCAATGAATGAATGAACTATACCTATACTGAATACATGTATTCAAAATAATCACAGAATATGTACAAATTATGTGTTATTTAACGAAGTAGAGATCTATTGCATTTTATATTTTAACAATTTATTTATTTATTTAAAAAAAAACATTGCAATTTGGCCAGAAGGCCAGGTGGCAAGGAACACATAGTATATAATTCTAAAATTCCAATTTTACAAATAAAGTCCTCATAAATTATATTAGAAATATTAAAAAATATTTAACAATATACAATTTCAAACTAAATACAATCAGTGCCTAGAGTGCAGATTTTCTTGTGTTCATGGACGGCCTTTATGGCTACTGTAGTGGTCACGGAGCCCACGAAGTCCCCACCGTACTTCATCCTTCCAAGCAATCCCCTACTTTTCCTGCACTTAGGCACAGTTACATAGATATGTATGTTATTAATATTCCTCCTCAAAGTACGTCTTATTTTTACCATGCATATATGAACTAACTCTATGTTTAAAATGTTTCGCGTCCTTAGGTAAGGGCTTGAAGAGCACTTCAGGTAACTTGTTCCACTCGCTGATTCCCCTGTTTAGAAATGAATACTTCGCTGTATTTGTTTTCTGCAGCCTAAGTTTAATTTTAAATTCATAGCTATTTTTCACTAAAAAATTCGGCACCTGCATTCTACTTCTCAAGTCTTCCTATGCTTCATTATTGCTGTATGCCTGGTACAGTCCCCCTAATCTGTTAATTCGTCTCCTATTTTCTAATGATTCCCAATCCAGAATTTTCAACATTTCTGTGATGCTGTCTTCCTTTTTAAACCTACCTAGCACATATCTCGCAGCTTTCCTCTGAACTTTCTCTATTTTCCTTTTTTAACCTATCCCATGTGGATCCCATACATTCGTCGCGTATTCTAATATTGGTCTGACTATAGTTTTGTACGCCTTTTCCTTCGCAGCCCTACTACTTCCTTTAAGATTACACATAACATAATGTAGCTTTTTATATGCTTTTCCTATAATACTGTCAGTATGCCTATCCCATCCTAGATCTTTTGCTACGTGGATGCCTAAATACTTGCAGCAATCATATTTTGGTAGCATTTCACCGTGTAGGTTGTATCTGCACTCACTTATTAGTCTTTTGTTTGAGAACATAACATGTTTGCTTTTGTTATTATTTACACTCATTTTTTTAATCCTAATTCAAGCTTCTAATTTTTCGATATCCTCTTTTAAAATTTCCCGGTCTTTCTCACTTTTTATTTGCCTATATATAATACAATCATCTGCAAATAGACAAATCCTTGAATTAATGTTATTTGGAAGGTCGTTATCATAAGTAAGAAATAGTAACAGACCTAAAACGCTTCCTTGGGGCACCCCTGATGTGATATTCACAAAATCTGACAAACTTGTACCTATTCTAACCCTCTGAGACCTACCAATAAGGAAATTTTTAATCCATGAGATCACTCTCTTATCTATGCTTAACTTACATAATTTAGCTAGAAGAATGTCATGAACGAGTCCTAGTAACTGAGTATCACAAGAGTAGCCTTTTCTAAACCCATGCTGATTTTTACATAGCCAACTATTTAATTCCCGAAAGTTGCGCAAGTAGTCAGCTATTATTTTTTCCATCAGCTTGCAAACTACTGATGTTAGACTAACAGGCCTGTAACTTTCAACGTTGGGCATCGCAAACTTGGACATTTTGACCGTTCCTCCAACCATGGTTTTATGAGATCACAGCTCAACTGTTTCATATGTTTTTTTCTGGTCATAGGCATTTTCTTTATTCATTTATTATTGTGACAGTAAATGTCTTTTGGCCACGTGACATTGCACTACACATTTGGTCCATTGAATCCACATCTCCTTTCTTACTGTTGTGGTTGTAGTTACGGATTCTTCTTCTTCCTTATCACTTGATGTTGGTTAGTAGTCATTGTCACCAAGCTTGCTACCCATCAAAACAACATCCTCCTTTTTAATATGATCTCCTCTTCATCTCACTTCCTCCTTCATTCTCGCTAATAATATTTTGGTCCAGCAATAAACCGATTATTTCATCACTCAAATGATTTTTTGACATAAAAAAACTATAATAAAATATTGCCAAAATATGTATTTTATAATAAGAAAATAATTATAATATGTGCACATCTTATTATGAAAAATAACAATATGTATATGGTAGCATCACAATATAAATATAATATAGTCACACATCAATTACAACTATAATTATCTTAAAATTATATTACAAAAATAAAATGAAAGGCATATCATGAAAACTCACCTTTAAATTATAAACATATGCAAATACTAGATCATCCTAATTTCACAACAAGGCTCCTAATATCTCATGAGCAATGTGTGTAACAGTAACAAAACAACCACTCACAAACAAGTCTTGACATGTATTGAAGGTAGTGTGCTCAGCGTCGATGTGCCATTGTTGCAAATGACAATTTTAGCCAGGGTCATCTTAAACCTCTCCTGGGTCCCTAGGCAAACATAAATTTATGGGCCCACCCTCAGAATGTCTTTTAACCCTTCAAGCCGGTCTAGATTTCCACATGTGGAGGTCATGTTTGCGGTAGTAAATTTTGCTAAAATCGCTGAGCGTGCAGCTTGTTATATGGTGTTTTATATCTTTTTTAATTACTTATTAAATTACGTAAAACTTTTGCAGGTTATTTAAAAATGATTAATGAATATAAAAAAGGCTTTACTTATGATATACAGAGTTGTATTCAGCATACAGTCTTTGACATTTGATTCTGTGCTTAAAAATTTATCTTGGTGTGGTAATTTTTAAAGCTTTCCTCTAAACACAGGCCCACATCACAGTCAGGGCACCAGTATACCTTTCGAGTAAACGGTGTGGTTACAGATTTACGGGAGGTCGTCTGGAGCTTGGTGACTCGGAAATAGTTCCATATTTTTCTAGAATCTGATTTATTAGCAGAAGGCGAAAGCTGAAATGGTTCATCTTATTTTGAGAACTATTGAAGGTTACCAGTGCATTGTCTACTGAAACATTTAACAATCATCTGAATAATTTAATGTACCATTTATCGTTTTTTTTGCGTTCAAGTAGGTCTTTTAGGTCAACCTCTCCCATTGCTGTATTGTATTCTAAAATGCATACTGGTTTAGAAACTCCGTCTTTTTCTCGAAAGTTGTTGGTATGAAAGGTCGAAATGAATGTTAACGGTTTTTTCTCTCTCCACTTCATGATCATAACATTATTGCTTACTTTGGAAATGTGTTCCCCTTTCTTCAATTTTATAGATTTTATCTCTTTTGGGACATTTTTTTCTATTTAAACATAATGTTCCAGCAACGTTAGTACCTTGGTTCGTTAAAAATTTTGCCAAATCAGGTGAGTTATAGTAGTTATCCATCCATAAATTATAACCTTTTCGAAATAAAGGTTCCAATAATTTAATTACTATTGCTGATGTTTTTAGTCCATCTGAAGTATCAGAAACAGAAATTGTAGAATCTGCCCCAGAGTAAACAATAAAATTCCATAAGTACCCAGTGTTCAATTCACAAAGCTCGAAAGTCTTTATTCCAAATTTAGAAGATTTCAAAGGAATATATTGCTTGAATGACAGACGTCCCTTCCAAAGTGCTAGAGATTCATCCACAACAATATTTTCTTTTGGTAAATAAATACTTTGAAATTTACATTGTAGATAATCGATGATAGGTTGAATTTTGAACAATTTTTTGTTTCCAGTATAACTATTAATTATTGAATTATCAACAAAATGAAAAAATTTTTAAATACTTTCAAACCTATCTAGAGACATTGTTTTGGGGAATATTGGTGTTTCTCACAGTGGATTTCTTGAAAAATAATAACATTGTGTAGGCTTTTGTACAAAACCCATTAACATGACGATTCCCAAATATACATATATTTCCGCTAGATCAACAGGTTTCCATTTGTTAAATCGAGATCGGGAGGAGAGAACAACATTTTTTAAATAATTTTCGGCATACCTGTTAGTTTCCAAAACAATTGTCTTAACTAGGGTGGTATTAAAAAAATTTCTAAAAGACTCAAGAACATTAGTAATAGAAGTAGTTAGACCAAACTCACCAATAAATGGAATTTTTCTTGGAACATTTCGTCTGTCAAAATCAACCCAAACCCATGCGTTGTGAAAATTGTCAGCCCTACCTGATGAACCACCATCATTTCCGTCTTCATTTTCAGACTCTTGAGGTACACTTAATGCAGCGAAATCAACCTCTTCTTCACTAGAATTATCACTGCCGGAATCCACATGTAATTCACTGTCTTCTATTTCATCCTCAAGTAATCTTTCAATTTCATCTCTCGTAAACAAACCACTATTACTGCTCTCCATCTTCGAACAGGGGTGTCTCGACTTCCTCTCACAAAAGTAATCTCTTGACTGAGAACTAGGAAGCAATATAAGATGAGATGCCTGACTCAGAAGTAGGACTAACCAGATACTGAGCTAATATACATAAAAGGAGAGTGAAACAGACCCTCGAAATGCTTAGGAAGCAGGCCTGATCGGACCATCCGGACAAGAGATAAAAAATATTTTTGAGGATTTTTTTTAGCTTTCTGAGTGCCTATTCATGTACCGAAGGATACGTTTACGAAGCTGAATCCCTCGAGGAGACAATGCTGTTCTTTGATTCTCCGATAAAGCTGCTAGCTTGGCTGAAAAAATTAAAATAAGACAAAGCGCACTGGAACGTACAGTACACATTCAACTGCAGATAGGGCCTCCCTGCTGCTGACATACAGCATACTGAGAACCACTCATAGGGATTAAAGAATATATATAAATTAGTTTTAAAATATAATTATTATATTGTAATATAGATGGGGTCAAGCCAAGAAAATGGAGGAAATAAATAAGGATAAATAAAGGCATAGCATTATGCAAAACGTGCTGAACATCCAATGTCCAGTTAATTGCGATTAATTTTTTCACATGATTTATAAAAGACATTGTTTTTGCCTTTTCTCAACAGCCCTTCAAAATTTATGTATGCGTTATCTGCTCCATAAGCATTGCATTTTTTTAGATCGACTCCATACTCGCAAAATGTGTTAATGAAGAAATCGACAATGGTATCAGACATTTCATTAGGTAACGATTCAATTTTTAATATTTTAACCTCAATTCCTTTTTATTGCAAAAGTAATGAACAACTAAGGGGAAAATCTTTTCCATTTTGTGATTACTAGCATCTGTGGATATTCCATAACACTGACTTTTTTAATTCTATCAATAATTTATTTCTGCAAAATAACCCAATAACATTTTTAATGAGAGCTGTAGTTTTACTTCATCCACAAGAATATTTACTAGCTATTTCATAGTCACAAAATTTTCTTAAAAGAGTAGATTTTTACAAGTAGCTTTGAGCAATTAACCCGTTACCTGTTTTTGACATAATATTACGCAGCCTACTGTTGCATCCGCCGTGTTTTTGACGTAATATTACGCGCTGATGCAGGCTTTGACTTTCTTCTTGTTTTTGACGTAATATTTCGTTCTGCAGGCAATGCCTGTACGGTGCTGCTATCTTCAGTTTCTAATTGACACTCGGTGGACTTTCTTAGAACTTTTTGTGAAGGTCATGGACTAATTTAGCATAAGAAATACTTTTTTGCGAGTTGGAAATAATGGCAGCCCCAAATAAACGTAAACTATGTGATGATTCCATTCTGATGTTATTAGGTGGTGAAACTGACGAGAGTGATGAAGAATACCTAATAGATGGATCCGATAATGATTCTGTTAGTGATATTTCAGTAAGTAATTCTGAAATTTCTGAAGGAGACGCCGGTTACGAAAACATTCAGAGTCAATGTGGAAAGCCAAATTACAAGAGTGCGAGGGATTTGAAGTGGAAAGAGAGAGTAATTCAGCTGTTAGAAAAGTGTGAGTTTTCCGGTAAATCTGGAATAAATGTACAGGTGAAGGATGCGGATGATTCCCTTGAATTGTTCGAATTGTTTTTTGATGACAAACTTATAGAAATAATTGTCATGGAAACAAACAGGTATGCTGAACAACAACTGGCCAACAAAACTTTGTTGAAATATTCTAGATTACGTAAATGAAAAGACACTTCTTCACAAGAAATTAGAATTCTGCTTGCTTTCTTTCTGATAATGGGCATTATCTGGAAACCGGAAATTAGTTCTTACTTTAAAAAAAGTCTTTGTTTGAAACCCCTGCTTTTCGTAAAATTATACCATATAATAAGTTAGTTTTGTTGTTGAAATTTTTGCATTTTGTGGATAACTTGAATGTACTTGAAAGGAATATTTATATATTCATAGTGTGTGCATAGTGTGTGCAAAGCACAAAATAAGGAAAGAATCCCGATACCATTGTATTGAGTGCGACGTAGGACTATGTGCCGCACCGTGTTTCAATATATATCACACCCAAAAAAATTACTAATATCATTCCATACAATGTTCATAGTACATAAACAATCCATAAGTGTACAATTCCCATTTTTTTCGATATATTATTTTAAAAAGAAACAATGTTATTTCGTGTTTTCAAAATTTTGCCTCCAAATTTTAAATAGCCAAGGAAATTGAAACAGGGATAGGAGGGATCGCTGTCACTAAAGAAACAGGTAAGGGGTTAATTAGGTAAAAAGATAAAATGTATGTCACAGCTAATTGATATGATTTTTGGATTATCGGTGCTTTTCAATTTTCCTTGCCACTCTTCCCCGTCATTACTATGGATAGCCGGGAGTTGCCTGTAGAAGGGATGTTGGTAATATAGTGGTTAGAGCACTGGCCTGCAATGCTAAGCAACACTGGGCCAGAATCCTGTGAAAGTAGGATTTTTCCGAGGTTGCCTGTCCATCTACATGTGTGACTGGAGGAGACCGCGCAAGTCAGTGCTCCATCCTTCAGAAAGGGTGTTAAGCAGTTGGCCTCCTTGATGCTCTGTGTAAAGGGTATGCTAATGTCGGCACTGGGTTTCCCTCTTCTCTACTCCATGTTTCTGATGTGAAAGGCAACGGGAAACCACCACACCATGTATGTATTGCATAGTCAGCAAAACCACTCATAAGAGACACTAGTAAAACTCCATTAATTCGAAATTGAGGGGCCAAAGAGAAAAATTTGGATTAAAACTTATCAAAATATCTGAACAAAAAAATCTAAGACGACAAAAATAAAGACGTGTGCCTCAATATATGATGAAGACAAATCAAATTTCGACATATTTATTCAAAAGTAGTTCACATCATTTAAATATCAAATGATATAAACAATATATATACAATAACAATATTCACCTGATGATGACACTAAGCGTCGAAACCTAGGTCATGTCCTAGTAAAAATAGTGGAAAAAACAAGATTTTTATTTAGTAATCAATATAAATTCACTAATTTAATGATAAAATGTTAACATCTATCAAAAATCACTTAATTTAATTTTTGTACAGCACTCTTACATGACAAATCAAACTTTGATAAATGTATTCAGATATTTTTTCAGAAATAGGTTTTTTAAGTCAGCACATATAAACAAAAAACAAAAATGCAAATTTAATATTTAAAAATTAACACCTATTAGAAAGTCACTATTTTATCCCTTCTTCAATTTTGGCATACTGTCTAACAGAGCATATTGAACCAATGCATCAAAATACAACATTATATTTAACAGTGTGTCCGGCTTTGCTGCCATAAAAAGTTTCCAGCACCTTCAAGACTTCTATCTTAGGCAGAGATAACACATCTGGCATTTCTTCGGCATCAACAATACCAGATACATTGCCATCTGCATATCCATCACTTGTAGCTGGATCTGGTTCATCAGGCATGGCCTATGTCGCCAAATCCTTATTAAAGGACACAAATTCTTCAAAGTTAAGCAATTCCATCAAACTATTTTTGGCCATTTCCTCCATCTCCATTTCTCTTATTTCCTCTACCAGCTGAGAAACCAGTAATACACTCTTCTAAAAGCAATTGGTGATTGTCTGGGGTGTCACCTATTCTCATGTTGCCACTATGGCCCTGGACGCATCCAAGATCAACTATTTTCTTATATCTTTAACAGAATGACTGTTGTTAACAGGGAGCAAGTAGGATCCTACCAATTTTCTCCTATAGTGGGTCTTCAGATTTTGTATAATCCCCTGGTTTATTGGGTTGAGAACACTCATAGTATTAGGTTGGGAAGAACAGCTTGATATTTAATGTATTGATTTCAGGCATGTGGTGAGCTGTACAGTTGTCCAACATTAACAAAATTTTGCATTTTGTGCTGCCATTTACCAGTGAAATCGAATCAGATTACTTTTGAAAAGTTTTCTCATCATCCACGTTATTTCATTGCACTCATAATTGGTGGCAAACCTATGATGTTTGCATCTTTAAAGCACCATGGCTTGGCTAATTTTCCAATTACCAACAGTTTGATCTTATCAGACCTATCCATATTTGTACAGAGGACTGCAGTGAGGTGCTCCTTGCTGCACTTGCCACCATGGCACTTCTTGCCCTTAAGAGCCAAATACAGTCTGGAAACAAATTATAAAAAATGCATTTCATCCACATTATAGATAGTTTTGGGCTCATATTTTTCTATAATATATTTATTGCCTCATAGCCAAACCAAAAATTCCTCTTTGTCAACTTTTTGAGCATCACTGCACACCATGAAACTAGTGAGTTTAACATTTGAATTGAGGCTATGGTGAGTATGGTTCAGGCTATAGGTGCAATTCGTGGGGTGCTTGTAAGATTTTAAACAAAAAAACTATATAAAAATAAATGGCTTATTTAAAGGTGAATAATTGAATTTATAATTACAGAGGGCCCTCAATATTCATTGTTAATTGTTTACTTAAAAATGCAATGGATAAGGAAACGAGGGATACGGAGCAATGAACTCGCATGTTATAATGATAATTCGCTCGAGGGAAATCAATATACTTTAGCACTCAACTCATTTTTCAGGCAAATAAATACCAATAACTAGTTTAATAATAATTTTATTGATTTAAACATATAATGAATTCCAGCCCATAATTTAAATTTATCAAACCAGCCCTTGCATGCAAAATCCAGAATCCAGAAATCCAAATCAATAATAACTTCTTCATTTTCAGCAAAACATTTTCTTTGGTTCTCAAAACATTTAATTGTGTCAGGCACTGGCAATTTTACAACATCTTTATATTTTTCTTTATCAGCTACAATTGTTCTTACTGTTGTAGGTGATATTCCAATATTGGCTGTTCGTTTGTCAGCTTCATTATCAGCAATAATTTTCAATTTCATTTTCCAAGGGGGGATTACTCTTCACCTCTTAGCTTTCTCATTTGACTTTGCATACATGGGTTTGAGTTTGTTGCAAAAATAAAGTAAATAAGACAAAATCAGCAGATAACTGTTTTGAGAGACTCTCACTAGGAGTGTTGCTGATAGACTGACCCTGCTGACCGATAGGGGGTGACGTACATGATGTGTGAGACAAGTGGTGACATGACAACAGATATGAAAACCAATGATGGATACGGAAATAAAGATGTTAAATAGTGGACATTGGATATGAGAAATGATGACTTGGGAAGTCAATGGATATCGAGTGTCCACTATATAGCATTGCATACAGAAAAATGAGATTTTTTTATGCTTTTAACCTCTCCTTTCTTCCCTTTGTTTGTGTAATTTTCTTTCTGAGAATGTTGCATTACATAGGTCATATCTAATATGTATATATAAAAGCCAGTTTCTTGCTTGCTTTTGTGTGTGTGTAATTCTATAGCTCAATAACTTCAGAATGTAAAAACAAGTGGGAGGTGTAGTTTTAACCGCAATAGAGAGTATGGTGGTGTGATAAGGTTTTTAAACTGATTTGATTGACCAGTTTCATTTATTAAAAGTTTTTCTCTTTTAATTTTTTCCATTTGAATAACATGGAAATGATTTCAGCATATTTTTAATTTGCATTTTAAAATTAGTTACAATCGAGCTCCAAACTTTGGACTTAAATGATTGTACACCTGAAATTACAAATTTTATTTTGATTGAAGAGAGAATTCGAATTCATACCAAAATATTGCTAAAATACATTTTGAAGCTTAGAAACTGTCCATTTTTCATAGCTCTAACAATGAAAAATTATGAGTGATATGACAACATAGGTGCATTGTTGTTATCAATAAGAGTCTATTGTTTATAAATATGAAAAAATATCCTTGCTATGCTAAATTTCATATGTTTTGTTTACATATCAACAAATATGTTTATTTTTTGGAAGTTTTTTAGATGACGATAATCATTGCATTCATTTCACCAAAGCCTACTTATACTTTGGCAAACTAGACACGTGACTTAAATCAACTTTTAATATAATACAAGTACAGTGTGTCTTTGTTTTAACATTGCTTTGATTAACAGTGATTTGCGTTAACGTCATTCAAAAATTATTACCCATATTCGACTTAACGTCTTTGATGATTCGAATTAACATCATCCTAACTCAGCACTGAAATAACGCATGAAAAAAATACTGACTGATACTGACACTTGCACACATCTGTTGTGCTGTGCTTCTCCAGTTACTGCAGATCTCATTATTTGAGTGGGAAAAGTGTTTTGAATTGACGTATTTTTATTAAATTTGCATTATTTGTGGGGTGGTGGTGGTAGAGTGGTTAGAGCATTGGCCTCCAACACAGGTTCAAACATGGCAGAGGTCACATTTTTCAACCTGGGATCTTCCAATCCCCTACTTGTGTGATTTTAGGAGGCCGCGCAAGTCGGCATTTCATCCTTCAGAAGAGACATTAAGCAGTTGGTCCCTTTGGTGGTCTTCATAAAAAGTAGGCTAATGCCAGCACCAGGTTTCCCTCCTCCCTTGTGAGTGTGTCTGGTGTATAAGAAATTGTGGCTATAATAATCTGAGAGATTGATTAGCCAAAAATACACACAAACAAACAATTGTATTGTTTGCATGGTGATATTTTGTAGCAGTGGGTCCAAAGATTTGTAGTTATGGCCTCCTCAAAATCCCCTCAGTAGTCATTAAAATCCTCTTTATTACCTTTAATAGAGACCTTACAATCTTTCTGAGTTTTGCAGAAAGGAAAATCTGCTGAGTGCCCTATTTATAACCTTGAAATTATTCTGCACTATTGGGATAGCTTGGGTTTAATATCTCCCAATTTTATTATTGTTTGTATCCAGTGTTGCCGATATACATGCAAATAAAATATTATTTCACCTTTGTGGTAGCCCTGCTCTTAACCTCCATTTTAAAAATCTTGATTTCATTTTGGTATTTTGTACAAATCATATATATAAAATTTAGTTGACACCCGTTGAGCCAATTCCTTCCATATCCATCGTTACTGAAAGAATTTAATTTGTAATTATGGCACTCCTGTTTAGTTGATCCAGTCCAGATATGCTGTTATGGTTTTATATATATGTGCACAATAAATATTATAATTTGGTTAAAATTGATGCAGACAGTTCAACACAAACACTTGTCAAAAGAAATTTGTTATTACTTTTACTGTGGCAGCCCTGCTATCTATATCAATCCTAAAAATCTTGATTTTGTTTTTTATGTTGCACAACTCCTTTATACAAAATTTTGTTGAAATCGGTGTAGCCAATTCCTTCTAAATTCATAATTACCGAAAAGTTTACCTTTGCAGTTGCGGCGCCACTACTTAGTTAATTGGGTCGAAATATGTCATTTTGGTCATGAATTTATGTGAAAATTCTATGTACCAAATTTGGTTGAATTCAGTGTGGCCAATTCCTTCCAAAAGCATAATTACAGAAAAAATTTATTTTGCAATTCTGGCACCCTTGCTAGGTCGATCCGGTCCAAATATGTAATTTGGCCATGAATTTATGTGAAGATTCTATGTACCAAATTTGCTTGAAATCAGTTTGGCCAATTCCTTCCAAAAGCATAATTACCGAAAAAATTTATTTTGCAATTCTGGCACCCTTGCTAGGTCAATCCGGTCCAAATATGTCATTTTGATCATGTATTTATATGAAGATTCTATATACCTACCAAATTTGGTTGAAATCAGTTCAGCTAGTTCTTTCCTGATACGAGTATATGCGTATTGGTAGATGAACATCTCCGAAATTTGGACTGACCGTTCCATGGGGACCCCTCGAAATTGTGAAATTTGGATCAGCCCTTACATTATGATCCTTGACCCCATAGACTGATTTTATCCATTTTAGGCTTGAAAATGTGCCTTATCAAAACATTGTTATTGGTGGAGAATTAATCAAAATTAGTCAATTGGTTGCTGAGATATCTTTAAAAAACCGACATTTTGACCAACAATGGAGACCCTTGGACTCCCGTTGGCCAATGTGAATTATTTTTGACACTGCAACTCTCAGGATCAACCTGAAGCTGCTGCCAAATTTTAAACCTCCTACGTTTATTTTCTAAAGAATTATAAATGCCACAGACACACACAGACAGCTTCTTTTATTATTATAGATTATTATGATATACACTATCCTACTTAATTTTGAAAAACTATTTTCAACTATTTTATTTATTTTATTTTCAACTATTCAACTATTTTCAATAGCTGAATTTGATCCTTTCAAAACAACATATTGAAAGTTGAGAATCAAATAAAATTTATTACCTATCGAAAACTTTATGAAGAAATCATGAAATAGATGAGTAAACACGTGTTAAAAATAGTAAATGATATTAATACCGAAGATATTAAGTATATTCCATATTTATGGATTCAACACCAGATGCATTGCATACTGACCAGTTTATGTTATTGTTCCAAAGGAAATATATATGAAAGATTTGTTACATTTTGTCAAATACAAAGTCATTCTGGTGTTTCCTTATTCAAGCATTTAAAGAACTTTTTAGAAGAACATAAATTGCCTATTGAAAATTGCTGTGGCCTATCATATGATAATGTTGCCAATATGTTAGGGAGGAATAATAGACTACAGACTCATTTAACACTAGAACGGCCAGACTTCACGAACACCCTAAAATGGCCAATGAGACAAAAATGTCCCATATTGAATTAAGAGTTTTGCATGTTAATACCAGGTTTTTGTTTTGAACCAAACAAACGAATCATATGTTGCTACAAGTATATATATAATTTTTTCTTGCAAATACAGTCTCATACAAGATTAGATTTAATGACGTAATATAGTGATAATTCATTAATTTTTTAATTTAACTTCTGTTTTAGAAAATTAAGTGCTTTTCATTTGAAAGCGATATACAACACACATTGGTAATTATTAGATCACCAAACAGGTAGATACAGTAACTATATTAATGAAAGAACAAGTATAGTCAAGTAGAAAAATTTAAGCTCCTTTCTCATAATTACTCATAATTTGTTAAGAACAAAAGTCTACTTCTTTTTTCATCATTTATACAGATAAATCAACAAAATAAACTGAAAAGTATTTCCTTTGTTGATTCATCAATATGTTATTAGGTATAATATACTTATAAGAATTAGAAACTGTAAAAGAGACAATCATGGTTTTTCAGTCATAATCACTCATTCACGCAGTCAGACAAAGGTCTTTCTTTCCTTTCTGATGCACTTCTTGCATAGTACATTTCTGCATATAAAGCATTTAATTGTACTCTTCTCTTCTTTGTAGTTTTTTTTAATCTGGCAATGTCGTAGATCGCTCTCTGTTGCAGGATCCACAGGTTCCCCTTCTTCAGCATGAGCATCACCAACTTGAGCAGGTGCGTTCAATGCTCTGCTCTCAACATTATCTTTACTTAGTTCTTCAGATAATTTCAACAAGAAGTCTTTCCATTAAATCTTGACTTTGGTAATATTCTTGTACAATACTCATGCATTTATACCAGCTAGATTAAGGATATTGTAAAACATGCATACAGGCCACCTCCAGGACATTGCATTGTTTGAGTATTTACGAGCCATTTGATCTACGTCAACCCCATACTTCGTTTCTTTGTACAAGGACACGGTTTCTGGCTTTTATTTGGCTTCTGTCCCAAGTTGTTTCAGGGTGTAGAGTGCTTAAAATAATGGCATTCTTATTCACTTTACCTTGGTAAACTGTGAGCATAGTATCTCCATTTTTCAGTACCTGGGTGTCATACAAAGCTCCATATGAATTTTCACAGCCAAGGGGATTTCTCTTCTCCTCGAGTTTACTGTACAAACCAAGCTAGTAGATTTAGTGTTTAGATTATCAGCCAATTCTAGAGAAGTGAAGAAATTGTCACACGTCACATTTCTTCCTTTGTTCAGGAATGGTTCCATCATTTTCATTACTACGTATGGGGGAAGGCGCTGATCATTTGTTCGGAGTTCATCTTTGCCAAGATAAGGGAATGCATTCAGTATATACTTTGTTACTATGTCTACAGCAACCCAGAACTTCTGCCCATACTTATCGGGCTTGGAAGCCATGAACTGAATGGATCAGCACATAGCTTTGGTAGGAAAGAGTTGCTCATCTACTGATATGTAAGCTCCAGATCTGTAACAAGTCTGAGAGTTTTGAATGAACCTATTCCAAACTTTTGAAATAATGGAAAACTTGTGAGCTTCTAATTGCTCAGACCTGGTGGACTTGACATAGAATCTGAGGTATCTGAGTATCTCTTGGAAACGATTCCTTGACACGAACTTATCACATAATGGCAGTCACATCTCAACCGAGGCAGTGGGGAGGGCAAAATTTTCTCTGTGCGTAACTAGATTAATATCATGAAAAGTCATGAAGACTAGCCACAGTCCAAAAAAATTGTGTTTGGCAGTGATCTTAACTTAAAAATGGGACAAAAATGTCCCATTGACCGTTCTAGTGTTAAAAGAACATAACAAATTAGCTGATTATGTACCTTGTGCAGCTCATTCATTAAATTTGGTGAGTGTTTGTGCTGCTAATGCTGTGGCAGATGCTATCAATTTTTTTGGTACAATTTAACAGAATTACATTTTTATCATATTAAATTGCAGTCATTAAAAAACTTGAATCAAACAAAATGAGCCAGCCATTATGAAACTGTAAAAGCCTTCAAATTTAGCTATAAATCAATAATAGATATTCTTAAAACCATAGATGAAAATTTTGAAGAAAAATCAGACTGCAGAAGATAAGCAAAAAAATACATTAAAAATGAATATTTTGGAAATTACGATTTTATTAGAATTTTGGAGGAAATATTAGAGAGATTTAACAGTGTGTGTGTGCATTTTTGGCTAATCAACCTCTTGGATTATTATAGTAGATATTTAACAGTGTTAGCAAAGCTTTGCAGAAACCTGGCTTAGATTTATGTCCAGGTTTTGCATTACTATCCTCATTAAAAATAAAGATTCAATCAATTTCAGCGGAGAAATTAATAGAATACGAAAAATTTGCTTAAAGTGTATGTCATGAAATAAACGACCAATATAGTGATACAAAAAAAGAGTTATGACAAAAAATATTCCAGATGGAGGTACTGATAGCAGTCAAATAGCAGGAAGGGATAAATTTTGCCTTAAAACCTTAAATATCATTCTTGACACATTAATTACGGAATTAAACAGAAGAGCAAGCATATACGAAAATTTAGGAATAAGATATAAATTTCTTTTTGATATTTTAGATGAATGCAAAGACATCGAAGATACAGAAAGTATAAATATAATGGAAGAATGATACTCTGGTGATATGGATCAAAATTTAACAAAAGTTCAAACCAGGGCTAATGCAGGCTGGTTTCCCAAAGTTGACGTCCCAAATTCATTACTTATATTGACAGGAAATGTTTCAGTATGTGTTAGTCTTTCCAAGGAATTCTCATACCATAAATACCACTTGTAGTTCACAGTTTATTAATTATAGAGAAAAATTGGAAAACAAATTAATAGAGTATTTTCAGGTTTACAATACTAAAAACAATGTCAAAATGTCTTTCTGACAATATTTTGCATGTATTTTTTAAATAAATGTTACTGTTTATATGCTAATATGTCTGGATCAACTGTCCATTGCTGAAGAGTAGTCAAGTGGAAAAAATAACCCATTTGTTTACTCATTTATGCTCAAGCCGAGTTTGGTAATAATGGTCGCAATGGCAACAATCTGATAAAATGCTATTTAAAATACAAAAACGCTGTTTTAGTAGAAATTCAAGAAAATTCAAAATTCGGTAATAAGAATTAGAATCTACATTATTTTCCCCTTAGAACAGTACAAACCTCGCTCCGATATCACAATTATAAGATATTTTAATGTATTAACCCTTTTGCTGCTATGGACTTGAAGCTTATGCATCAGCCGTGTGTGCCGAGTTCAGTGACCTTGAAGCACCCCTGTGCTGAATACTTTCTCTAGGAGCTCTATGTCTACGTTCTTTCGTTCGTCTTTTAGTCTCTTTATATTTTAAAAGTTATTTTGTCAACCATTTACATTCATATTGATTATTAACCATATCGAAAAAATATTTTCATCTTTTTTGTTGATTCTTTTTATTAATATTTTCACTCCTGGGCATTATCTGAGTAAGCAGAGGCCACGGAGGAAATTTTAACACCAGTTTTTGTAAAAGCTAAATTTAATCTTAATAATTTTTCATGTATTCCATGATCGGTGTTTTCATACATCTCAGTCATCATCAGAAGAATCTACAATTTCGGAACTCACTGATTCTCTCAATTCCAGAATTAATCCTACAGAATCTACATTAAATATCAAATCCTTCATCACACTTGAATCAAAAATAACTTTATCACTTACAGTTTTTACTTCACACTCACGTACCTTATACTCTCCACATGTTTCGCCATGCTTCAAACTCAAATTTTGGGTGAATAGAGAATGTGAAATAAAGAATCTGTTCACTATTTTTTGGGTTTTAGTGAAACTGGAAATTACGCTAAAGCATCATCTATTCAAGGAAACAACTTCAATGATGATAGAATTACATTTGCTAGAAGTAAATAAAGAAGTGCGTGTTCTTATACGATTATGGTCGTACATGGCAGGCAAGCTTTGGGAAACTTTAAACGACCTTTTAATACCATTGACGTGCCAAAACATTTCCCATGGTTTTATTGTTTTTTAGCAGTAGGATATCTTCCATTCAGGAAAGTGTTGGGAGAGCAAGTTTGTGCAATATATAAAGATTTTTCCTGTTCAAGTCAAACTTTTAAAAGCAAATTTAAAATTTTGTTAGTTTAAGTGAAAATTATAGTGGGGCTCCTGAGTACAGTTTCAAGTTAATATCAATCTGACGATAGGAATGATAATTTATAGTTCAATCAATGTATTTGAATGGTTAAAAAAATGTTCTTATTATGAAAAAGTATTTATTGTGACATTTCTGATTGATTTGTCCCCCTCTCTATTGATTTATCTTGTTGGAATCGGTTCAACTTAATGTTTATCATGTATGAAAGGGCATGAGATAAAGAAATAACATCAGATCAGAAGTGATACTGTTAGTTTTTATCACTTAAAGTGCATTTGGTCTTCTCATACCGAAGGCTTTACTTCCAGAGAATTGGAAATATTTGCTTACTCTTCTTTGACTGTTTGAGCGAGGCTAAATGCCTTCAAAAATGTAAAAGTGATCTCTCTTTTATCCTATATGGAACTTGGCATAGAGTCCTTATGTTTAAGTGATAATATTAATGCTGGAATTCATCACATTTGCCACTTACCTCAAATGTACAGAGTATTTTGGTTGACCAAGGCATATAGGAAGGGCCATGTTGTGTATCATTTCCAGCTGTGATTAAGTCCATATCCAGCAACATTTATGGAAAATATTAGTGTGATAACAGTTAAATATAATATTTTAGATGAACTTGATTCGCAAAAAGGGATGTTCTAAAACATACAATTGCTTCGAAACTTGTATAGCTAAATGTGCCCTCCGTGAACTCGGCTGTTGTATTAATTCAACTGTCGGAGTGTGCCACACACGTTGCACCCTTTACCAATAGTACTTACTTAAAATTAAGTGCAAGATGATATTTTAATATAATGGGATAAATAATAAATCAAATGCATTTGTAATAACGATATATATGCCCAACTAGTCCTTTTTCTTCTTCAACCCTTTTTGCCTCATTCATAACGATTTGGATTGATACAGCAATAGCAAACTTCCTCTATTCTACTATCCATCACTTCCTCCTCCAGTTGTAGCCATTTAAGCCCAACTTTACGAAGACTCTCATCCCATCAGCTTGTTTTTCCTCATTTTCTCCATTCATGGATCCTTTTTTTCTGTGGAAGGTGGACTGTAATGATGTGCTGCGACTTGGTTTCTGTGTAATTTTACATATTGAATTTCCTGAAGCTTATAACTAATAGCGCAGGCATATCTTTCCACTTTTATAGTCATTGCGATCTCAATACACACAACGTTATTTATCCTAGATAGTTATAAAATATTTATGGCATCTACATGAATTCTACTGTTCCATGGCATTAATTGCACTATTCAATGGGTTCATTGGGAACTAAAACATTGCAAATGCGCATCCTCAGAATTTCCATTGCATAAGATATTACTTTATCTATTAACAAAATTTTTACTAATAAATATTAATAATGTATATTTTATTGTTTTTGCGATGAATGACTGCCAATTATTCCATTTTGGGAATGAGTGTGCTCTTACTGTCAGTCTTGAGAATAGTAATAATTTTACCTTTGGCATATAAGATACAGGGTGATTTTGGGAGTCATTTTTCTGAAAAATGTTTTATATGCTGAGAAATATGGTAACTAATGGATTCACTTCTTTCTATATTTGCCAGTAGCTACAATTTATTTGTTAAATTTATAAGTCAAGTCATATGAAAATGAATTGAAAGTCAATTGACCCTATAAATCTTGGTGTCTTCTGAAGGTTCTTTTTTCATTTTAAAAAATTCAGCAAAAATTACGAATTTTTACACTATCTTTATTGAATTCATCAACATTTATAATTTTTCTTCTTTCTTTAAGGTGTTTGCAGCTGATACTGAGCCAAAATTGACAAGGTTGAACAGAGTTGTCTTGATATGAAGAGTCCTGCTATGCTGTGCCCAGTATACAGTCATCTGGGTGCAGGAGTAAAGAAAAGTTTTGACTGAAGGATATAGGATGGTAAAGGGTTTTACCTTGTGGTTGCAAATTCTGGTTTGTTCACAACAGGCAATGGTGGTTAGTGTGATGGGAATGAGTATTCTTTAAGAACTGTTACATTTGGATTAAATGATTCTTCAGAATTTGATTGCTCTTAATTATCTAATTCAATGCACTTGTTAAAGAAATGTAAATACAGTGCAACCTAAAAAATATATCATACCTGGGCATTGCCGTCTGTTATTTTTCATGAGTATTTTATTTTACAGAATATAAGGCATTATAATTTTCCGGTGGAACTTTCTGACTAATCGAACTCCATTCATTTTATAAAATATTTCATTTTGTGTATAGAATCCTATTTAAATTTTTTATTGAATATAAATTTGACAATCATATTAATAAAAGTTAAACATTTTAACAAATTTCTTAGGATTGCAAGAAAATATAAAAAGCCTATTTAAATCTCTTAAGGTATGCATGGAATTTAAAGTCCCGAAAATTGAACTTGCTATATTTTTATAATAGATTGAGGCTTAAGGTGAAACTATTCATCTTTACAAACTTGTGCACTTCCATTGTGAATTATGTTTACCAAATTGGATGGTGGAAAGCTTTTCAATTTAATCTTACTAGACGAATAATATTTTCGTTATGAATTTTAAATATTGCACGTTAAAATTACTTGGGAAAGTTTGTCATGCTTATTAATTACAAACATTATTTTAATTTAACTTCATTCATTAGTAATGTTATCTTAAGGACATGTCAAGTTACCAAAATTAGACAAGTTCAAAAATTAAGTCAAATTTAATAGGTTATTTTTAGTCAGAGCAATTTAAATTCTTAAAAGTTTTAATCCAAATGTAACAAATCTTCCCATTTCATTTATTGTATTTTTTGTTTTGTGAACAAAACAGAATTAGTGCCACCCACTCTTTCTCATCCTATCTTTTATGGCCTTGCAAACCAACTTTTCTTTGCTCCTGCACCCACATTTGTAGGGCTTTTTTTCCCTCATTGTGGAAGGAGCACTACTTGGAAAAATTGTTGTGGTCTTGTAATCTGAAAGAAACATTTGTCATGTATTGTATCAAAATCGTGGGTTTCCTTCTGGACTCCAGAAAAAATCAGAAAATGATGGAAGACACATCAAAATGAAAGACCAATTATTTTCTTTATTGTTCTTTGTGTACAGATCATATAGCAATGCAATTTTTTTACTTTCCTATGAACAAGTTTATACATTTGTCCCAGCCACTAATTTAGGTACCGTTGGGTGTTT